>DF240664.1:3459-109874 GCA_000507305.1 Breviolum minutum Mf 1.05b.01 | reverse complement strand
TAAAATATATAGGTCAATTTAGGTTGTATGCAAGTCCCATGTTCCTGGTTCCACGTTCTTGGTCCCACCCCCCTTGTGGCATGGTCCAGCGGACACAAGTACAGCGTAGTCATAGTACGAGTACTATTGCCATAGGGTGGCTGGTTGGGTGGGGTCACCAAAAAATACTGCACCGATGCTTACATCAAAATAATGAGGCCATTGCAAATCCCCATGAAACGTACTGGAAAGGACAGAAACACCTTCCAGGAAGGACTAGACTTTCTTCCAGTTCAAACTACGTTCTTGCAGCAAGTTCAATGTTTTGTTGTTTGCTGCATGCTGGAACTTTGTGAAGTCTTTCGTTTTGCAGATGTACTGCAATACTTTGTCTCTTTCTTTCTCCACTTTTCTCTCGTCTATTGTTTAGATGAATCTCACGATAACATACAAATCCACAAAACCAATGATATGAGGACATGCAATTTTTTCAACAACTTTCCAGAAATCTTGCGTTTTTGCATCATTTTTCCATGGCGCCCAAGTTGCAAGGGATGACAGGACATCAGCCTCTTCAAATCCTTTGGACTTGCTTCCTCCCGAACCATGGGACAGCTCAGCAAGTTCCAGGACTAAATCTTCTCTCACCTCAACTGGCTGAGTGGTGAAATGCTGAGGGATGCTCCGCATGGCAAAGGGTTGATCCAAACTTTGAAGGTTTCAACCATTGGAATTTATTGAAAATCTGTGCAGGTCCGATTAAAGCATGAATGTGACATAAGATAATAATGACACGAAATACACAAAGGAACCAAATACAGTAAACAAATGTAATATAGCTTCATTTCTCGGAGGACATCACATCAAAACAGCATGGATTTCTGTCTGCCATGAAGGGCCTTGTGGTAGTGGTCCAATATGTCGGGGCTGCCTCGCGACAAAACGTGAGTGGGGTAGTACATACCTTAACTCCACACATGGAGCCGAGTGAATCTCCAAAGGCACCATACGCCAAAAAGTCAACTATGTTGAATATTGTCACGTGTATTTAATAGCATTTGTTTATGTAAATAACATATATACAGTATATATATATATATGTATATATGTGATTTCTTGTTTTTTGCATGTAGACTACTTGATGAGTGAAAATATGCAACAATTTAGAACACCTTGTTGTAAATCTCCGGTTTTTGCAAATACTTGTGTGGTAAATGAATCTTGTAGATCTACCCTTCAGTGACTGCACAACTAAGCAGCCAAAACGTCCCACACCTCCTCCTTCAATTCGATGGTAAAGCTGGTAGATCTGCTTCTTGATCAAACGTTTGGCTTCATATTCAACGGTTTCTGATGAGGAAGGCGTCACAATCATCTGGTAATCATCATGGTCTGGGTCATACTCCAAAGAGTTTTGTCTATCTCGCAAGCGCCGATGTTCAAAGTGAACATCATCTTCCTCTGCTTCCGAGACAACCGTGAGAGAGTTTTTCCATGGAGAAACTCAAACAACTTTTTATATCTTTTTATGCTATGCAATTGACTCAGCACCAGGGGCCACTGCAAAATGAGGGGTCCTACTTTTGCCATGATTTTCTCAAACCCTCTTTTTCATCAAACCCTTATGACGTTTCCAACTTCCCCCCCGTGATTCCCGTGCTTCGCCGTGGCATTTTTGTCGAAAAGTCCCTCCAGCCTCATCGGAGTCATCACCAAAGCAGGACTCCGTGTCTTCTTCAATGAAGATTTCCCGCAGCTCTTGGCAAAGTGTCAGGAACATCGTTTGAAGTTTTTGTTTCCCCTTTGGCCCCTGATGTCCCGCTGAGCCAACATGTTTGCCAAGTTCGGATGAAAGTTTCTGGAGGTCTTTGAGGTTTGCTAGGGATTCAATCCGATGCGAGGGCACCTGGTGCCGGGCACCTGGGAACGCCTTCTCCCACTCATTGCGGCCGCTTTTTCGAAGCACCCCTCAATCAGAATCTACAGTGTCTACAGTAAGGTCGGACATGCTATTTCCAAAGAAACAACACACCTGGACCACAGATGCTGCGCAATGCTTGTATACGCTGCCACAAAAAGAAGAAAGTGACGGCAGGGCAAGATCATTCCGAAAAAGAGTGGTAGCAAGTTTACATCCGTACGCCAGATACTGTACGAGTGATTCTTATGCAGTGGGTATTATATAAGAGTTCCACAAGAGTTAAGTATGCGTTGCAGAGTATGTGCTAGTCAGCGGGATGTCCTCTGAATCATTGATAGTTGATGGACAAGATCCAACACCAGTTGGGATGCTTGAAATATGGTAACGAATGGCATGTCTATACATGCATATAATATGTTTATAATAGCTTTCATTGGTATAGAATGTTTGTACAGGTTAATCTAAATATACGGGGTCCGTATCTATCTATCATTATAAGTCTCTATCACTCAAGACTACCGTCCATTAACAGTAGCATCTCCAATACGCATTTCAGATTTCATGCCTTGCCAACTCCAAGATTGGAAAATGGGGTTGGAAAAAAGCAGTAGCCAACAGCCATGAGCCACCAGCTATTTGCCAGAGTTTCCCGGAGAGTCCATCGACAACGATGAGTCGCAGTCTGAGCATGTCTTCAGTACCGTGCACCATGCCCACACATTTCTAGGCGTCAATTTACAATATGCTCATCTTCTCTTCATGGTTGCGATGGGTTCTTGGGAGCGTCGCAAACACACTGTCTCTTTGAGTAGGTTTTGACGCAATCACTTAAGAACCTGTAAGAGGATCAAACAAGTCCTTTTCAGAGTAATTAGGGATGATAGACACATCCCTCTAATATTCCGGTGCCATGGACCATTCTCTCATTCCCGTCTTGCTGAAACAAGAAATTTCCGTGTAACCGTGTAACCAGTTTTTTTAATGTGTTTTTTCCCTAGCTCAACTCCAAAATCATGGTTGTTAGTCGGGAATTCTGACACTTAGGCAGAATTCCGACACTTGGCAGAACCAAACTGTTTTTGCCATTTGGGTCCACCATAGTTGCAGGATTTCCCCTTTGTCCATGGAATTTCCGAAAAAATAAACACGCTTGGAGCGCCACGGCTTGCGAAAAAAAGAATCATTTAAACCAGTCCAGTCGGTCATGCGGCAATCGTTTTGAAACGGTGCCGGCTTAGCAATCGTCGGGAGCTTCGCCTGGAAGAACAAAAATCGGACCGAATCGACGAATCGACGCAATGCAGGGCTTTTTGTTTAACGAAGCTGCAGAAAAGGCAGTGGTATTCGAAAAGAACTGTCAGGATCCAGGATCACATATGTACATATATATATATATATATTCAGATCATGATGACATATATATTACATTACATTACATATATTACCGTTGCGCTATGTTATGCTATGAGTGTTTCATCCACATCAAGGTAGTTTTGAACTTACACTATAGACATGAAATGGTGTGTCCTTGAACAGCACCACATTTTCCTGTGTTTGAGCATGATCAAAGACTCCACGACCTTGTTGAGACGATAATATTCCGACCTTAACGGCAGGATCCAACAAGGCACCTGCACTGGGAGCAGTCATGTTTCAGATCATTTCTAGTCATCAAATCTACATTTCCCGTAGATTTCATCAAAAGAGTGCCTGACTGCCCCTTTGCTGGGCCCGTGTCAACCCCTGCTCGTAAGTAGCATGCCTATGCAATTCCGCAGGTCTGTGATAGATGTGCAAGAGATTTGAGGAGCACATCTTTCACCTCACTCCCTGTAATTCCCCGCACTCCGGTCCTTGCCTATCAAGAGCCCAGTGATGCAAGGTCTGTATCGCATGTCGACTGAGTGGCGTCAAAACACTCACACTGCGAGTTTCAGCGGAAATGAGAGAGGTATGCCATGTGATTCACCAGGGCAGATACGGGGCTATCAGGAGGTGAGACTATAAAACTATAAAACCCATTAACCACACACACAACTGCGCTTACTAAAATCACCTTTTTCCAACACAATCTTGCACGATTCAGCCTTGTCATCCTTAAAACAGATTTACAGATTTAGATAGATTTAGTGCAATCCGAGTTTCTATTGGTGACAGTGTCTGATAGCCATCTGAATCCTGTCGCACTTTCGTCTCTTGCTTCAACTTCTCAGGCTTCAACTCCATCATGAGTGATTTCTTCACCTCCACTTGGAAAATCACTCATCCCTAAGAATCCTTGGACCCTCCAATGGTGGAATTTGGTCCTCAAAATCGCCACTTTTGAGGGGTCAGGATTCTTAGGGATAGTAATCACTCAAAAAAACAAATCGGAAAGTTTGGATTACTGTATTAACTCATGATGAAGGAATAGTTTCACTCATACTTCGAAAAGTTTGAAAAGTGATACTGTAATCTTCCAAAAAAAATCAGCGATAGTTTTCTGGAATGATTGAGGAAAATAAGAATTGTTTTAAAAAAAAACGATGGACCGAGTGTGGGAGCAGTGATTGGAAATAGTTTTTAGACAAGTGTTGTCATGATGCCAAAAACGGGGCGTTAAGAAGAGTGGGGTTCCAGATGTTGGGGGTGACTGGGCCTGGAGAAATGGAGGTTTTGATCATCCCTGTGAATCCCCAGAAATGGGTATTTGGTAGCATTAAGGACCCAGTACTTTATTCATGTTAAACCATAGGTTTCCCTTTGTTTTTCAATAAAACCTGTTTGAAATTGACAAATCTTAAGAGAATCGTGCAAGATTTCCGGGAAAAAAAAAGGGTGCGCTGGTTGGTACTGTCCATGGTTTCCAACCCACCGGTGAAACTCACCACCACCTTGGTGTAGTGCTCCAGGATCTCAGGTTCGCCTCCCCGGGTGAGAGTCCAAAAGGATCGCATGGGACTGGTATATTACCTACATGAAATCCTATGGGAAAATTGGGTTTGTTTTTTTTTCGCATGCGTAAAAACCACGGTTAAATCCATAGTCTTCCCAGATGTCCTCCAACTTAGTCGATTCTTCCATAGTCTTAAAAGGAAACAAACAAAGAACGAAACTTCCAAGAACTTGTCCCTGAAAAAAAAAAGTCGCCTCCTATTTTGATGCGATTCTCGAGCTTTGCGATTTGGTTCATGATCAGAATCGATTCTTCAAGTTCAACGATTTCATTCACCTCCGGGATCACACGCATCTCATAGTCATCATTGTCTGGATCATACTCCTGCGAAAGCTGTCGATCTCGTGGCCTTCTTGGATCCCAGTCCTGCGGATTTGATAAAGGAAAAGGGCTTTAAATGGACGGAAGGTAAAAGATGGTCAAAGTATGCAAATTTCAAGGTAACCAACCAATATCCATCTATCACCCCAAAACAACGCATATGATAATATCATTTAAATTCATTCAAGAATTCCAGGCATACATGAAATGATTGAAAATCTTGCTGCGAGGACAAATGTCTGCAAAATCCTCTGTGAGTGGTTTTTGTAGGGTCCTTCGCAGGGTCCGTCCATTACAAAAACATTTATGAAGTGGGTTGTGAGAGGGTTTTCGTGATATCCCAAAACTTAAAGTTGCTTAAGAAATGCCACTGGATTTTGGAGAGGTCATTCATTCTGGGTGGGCTTCATTCAAAAGACAAGACGTTCACCAGGTATGTTCGTGACAGTTGACGTAGCTTCGCAAATAGACTCTCTTGTTTCCCAACTAAACTTGTCAGGGTTCAGCTAGGAATAGCTATGGCCTTAGCTATTCCATCTATATGCAGTAGATAAGTACCAGCATCAAGAACAGAGATGTTTACAGTTTTGTTGTGAACAGCTTGGAAAAATCACACCATACCTACTACTATACTTATGAAATGACCATTCTAGGTTTGAAAAATACATATCCCTTATTTAAGTGCCCCCTGGATATTTCTTCACAACGTCCATGAGCAGCTGGTTAAACAACATGTCTTTCATAAACTTATATAAACTGGATGACAATGGCAAACAAAAATGCCTTGTACAGTCTGTCTTCGGAGGTACTTTTGTTTGTAATTACGAAATGGTGCCCGGACAGGCCATTTTATAGAGTCGAATGCTCCCAATTTTTATTATATATTATTATTGCCGTTTTATTACGCTGCTTCACAATGCTTCAAAGGGGGCTTCTAAGATAATATGCAAACACACAATCTGCAGTACACCAACTGCCAACGGTCCCCAAGCCCGTCGACGCACCGGGGGTTTGTGCAGTTGCCTCCTCAGAAAGCTCCGAAAAGCATTCTTCTTCCAGGTCCACGAGCTCCCGCAGCTCTTGGCACAGGGTCGTGAACATGGACTTTCAAAGCCGAGGGGGGCGACGGAGGCGTGGTCCACCCCACCCTTGAGCCCGAGAATGAGTGTTAGTGGATGGCATCATCAAAACTGATTGAACATGCACAAGTAAGGAAGCAAGAATGCATCAAGTGATCAACTCATATACTATCAGATAATCAACATCGAATCACTTTGTATCAATCAAAAAAATATACATAATATATGTAATGTATATTATATGCACATGAAATACACGTATAAATATATATATATACACATCTAAAATCATCATACATAAACCTTGCACCATCTTGCACCTATCCAAGTAAACCCTCCCCAGCATGCTAGGGTTTCTGGAGGAAACGTATCTACAGCACTTTTGAGCTCCGCATTCCACTTCCCCTGGAATCAGCAAGCCCAAGTCCAACGGGAAGCGCTTCTGGCCCGCTCATTGGCCAGTACGTTGTGCGATAGATGCACCAAAATTTAGTGCATCTGGTTGGGGACTTCAGTAGCGTTCAGGTTCGACTCTTGTCGGTCGCAAAGTGGATGGATCACTTGGAAACGCTGTCTGATGCTATTGATTTATTATGTTTGCTTCTGAGGTTATTTGATGTAATGTTCAATCATAATTTTGCACTAAGACTATCACTGAACTATGATGAGATGTGAAATTAATTCGTGAATCGCACTGTCCCAGCAAAAATATGCAAAGATTCAGCATTACCGAGGCAAACACCAGCAAACCAAAGACCAAGGCCTCTCTCCAAGCAGGCCTGTAGCAATGGTCTACACAACCGTGTTGAAAACGTCAGTTCTCCAACAGAGAAGTCCGACAAGCCAGAAAGATGGGTCCCTGACACTATCATTAGATGTGAGGCTCTGTGTTCTGAGTCTCTACCTTTGGATCCGTTGGTGTCTTTGGGACCGTCTGGGCAATGTCGCCTGCAGGATGTTTGCGAAGATGAAATGCTAAGACCAGCAAGAGGATAAAAGCTGGTACGAATAGAATCAGCAGAAAAATGCTCATAAAGGTCATATCACCTGTCCACGTCTTTGAGAGCTCAGTGATTGGCCAAACCAACAACGACAAAAGGAAGGTAAGGAACCATAGAATCGCATTGATTCGACCAAAGGTGCGGTTGCCAAAGCTGTGCCCAATGAAAGTAAAGAAACTGGCAAAGAGTAATCCCCGAAAATTGCTGAAAGCTGCAAAACCAATGACTTGCACCCAAAGGCTTGGAATCAACATGACCACATTCCAAGTGAGTCCCAATAAACTCACCACCAGAAAAGTCACAGCAAAACCTCCTTTCTTCATGCAAACATCGAAAGCTGGAATCAGCAGAGTTGATGCAGGAAGCAGAATTGTAAGGATTTGTGTGTAAAAGTTGTCAATTTCTGCATCACCAAGATCTTGCAATATTTCTTTAATGATCCCCAAGTAGGAATTGCTTCGAAACACCTGAGTCATCATGAAAACCACCGCAAAAGCAAATTCCATGCTATAGAGTTGCTCCTTTAAAGAAAGTCCATGTAGTCTTGGATGCGATGTTGAAACAACGCCTTGTCGTTTGGATTCTTCATTGGATTCTGCGGCATTGCGCTCCTTTCGGTTTGCAGCACATAGTCGAGCATTGGGTGGCCCGCACCAACTGTATGCCAAACACATGCTCAAAACCAAGCACAGAATAGCATAGCCACTGAAAATCTGACCGCGTGAGAGTCCTGCCACATGCAATCGATATAATCCAAGTGGTACCACTGATGAAGAATCCACCAAGCAGTTTGCAAGTGCCATGACTAATGTGAAATGCTTTGGTGCAACAATGAATGCCAGCTTCAATGATTGGACCATCAGCGCCGTACCCCCAATGCCACTCAAGACAAAAGCCAGTAGAAGCGGATCCCACACCGAAGATGGATCCCCCTCCACTAGCCCCATCATGAGAAGGGCAAGAGATTGCAGCACACCACCCAAAACACATAGCACCACTGGACCAGTACGATCCACCAAAAGCCCAAAGACCGTACCTTAGTACCAGTACTTTTGCGGAAACACATCAACACAAAATCAGAAAAGAAACATAAAGAACCGGGCGAAATCAAAAATGACAGAGTGCCATAGGTATCCGTGGGGCTCTGGTAACATCCCCACCAAACCACGTGGGTTACATCATCATTCAGCAATCTCCTTTGGGGTTGACCCGCTTCAAAAAACCTTGCTGCACATCCCTGCATGGCAATCACCAAAACTCAGCAGCTCCCACACATTTGCAGCTTATAAAAAGTTGTCACTAGACTCAATTATAATTGTAGCTTTCTACAGCGCCTAGACCTGCAGGTTTTTGCATGTCATCAAATATCACAGAGCAATAAAAGCGACAGACGTTCACACAAAATTCACAATACTTAAGAAGATTTGTCGGATGTGATGAAGCTATACCCTGGCCCTATACTCATTACAAATCACAAAAGAATATGACATCATACTATTGACATATATAACATATATATAGATACAAATCTTGCCGTCTGACACGATGTATTATCACAAGCTTCCTACATAGCTGATAAAAAACAACCTGGGAAGCTATGTCCAAGCTGCCAGAAAGAATGGATACAGTATTGTCCACGCTGAAAAGCAAAACCATGCGGCTCCCACGCTGAGAACACAGGCTATCTTCCATCGGACACACCTCTTCATATACTCCATCCATCTCAAATAAGGCCTGCATGGCAGCCCAGCCGTAGAAGAAGTATGAAAAGAAAAAGGTGACAATACAACCCAGAACTACTGTGGTCCATTCCCGACATCCCGGCGAATGCTCGAGCATACCGGGTGGTGACGATTTCCGGGATTTCCGGGAAAGACGGAAAGAGCGTGAATAGGTCACGGGTATTGAAAAAAACAGGTACTCACCTGGTTTGATTTCCAAAATGGCCACAGCACAAGTAAAGTGCAACTAGCAAAAGCTGAGGGCCTCTGTGTCTCTCCGCTGGCCCGAAGATAAATCTCAGTTATAGCATATTTCATGAGAACGCAGTTACAGGAAATAGATGGAAATCGATTTCACATGCACAAGAAACGGAATGTTTTACCAACACATGCATGAACATAAATGACTAAAACATCTCTGCATAAAAATGTGCCATCAGTGAAGTGTTCCATTTTTCACCGGTGGGTCCAGTGCATCCAAAACTTGGCCAAGCTCTGATGGCAATGGCGCATGAGCTTCAAAGATCTGAAAATGAAGATCCCACATTCTCACTCTCGAGCAATGTAGAAATAGTCGATCACAATAGAAATCATGGGAGCCAGAGCGCCTGAGATTTAATTTCTAAGTCTGATTTTGATGGATGTTGCGTTTTTTGATTGGAATTTTCTTGCTTTTCTTAAGGTGACCCGGTAACGACCAAAGGCAAGAACATCAACTCCAAACCTTGAGAATTTGATGGAAAATCTGCTCCGAGCAACGTTGACCCATAGCTCAAGTCTCCGGCAATAGGGTGGTTGATGCTGGCCATGTGAACCTCAAAGACAAAATGGATGGGTTGGTGATGCTGGTTGGGTGGTGATGCCAGAAGACGGCTTAGCCGTTAGATGAGATGTCAAATCTGACAAGTCAAAATGCCCGAAACATCAACGCACTCATGCGAAAAGCGATGAAAACGCAACAACAAACCAACAGGTCTCGGACACGAACTAACAAATCTTGATACTTCAATCATCCCAGTGCAGACAATCGTCTCTAATTTGATGTGTTCGGCCAGTAAGGGGTTGAACAGAAAGCAGGCTCAAGCGAAAAGGTGCTTGTGCTGTTGCATACACTGCTTTCACCTGCGGACAATGGTCGACCAGTGCTGTAATCGTTCCAAAGATTGCTGAACGGGGCCGATCGAAATTACAAGTACCCTCCCTGAAACTGACAGTTCGCCCCTGAAAATGGATGGTTGGAAGATTACTTTCCTTTTGGGATACCATATTTTCAGGTGCTATGTTAGTTTCAGGGGGTATGTTTTCGTGCCCCTAGGACCTAGGACCCCTACAGCTTTGCAAAGCCTTATGCGCTAGTTATATCTAGTTATCATGTCACCATCAGCTACCATGGGGTCGGATGTCATCTACCAAAGTAGTGCATAGGAGTTTCCACAAACTCCCAGTCAGCTTTTGGAAAACGTATTTGATCATCCTATTTAATCAAGCCTTGTTATTTGGCAGCCGGGCACTTCTCTGGATTAGGTACACCATGGTAAACCTTCGGGCAGCTGAGATGACATTACTGCAAGTTTGAAACGCCATCCTGTACCAGGCCCCTCAACAGCCTATACTCTGACTATGTCTAACCTTTCTCAAAGTCCATCAAATTCATTAAAAACATGAAACGCACTTTTAACCTCAAAGTTTCATTTAAAACAGGGAAAACTAACAGTAAGGACCCCCTTCCTTCTGGGTTTTATACACTTCATAATTTATTGGACATCTAATCAGTCTAATCCATCGAACTCGATGGAATTCGACCGAGCATCGGATGAAATTCATCCCAAGTCAACGCCATCTGGGCCCGGTAGGGCATTCCAACATACCCAATCACATCACTGGAAGAAGACTTCGCCGTTGACAGAAAATATACAACTACTACATATATATATATATATATATATAAATATGAATGTTTTCGGGATTCCTGGTCGTAGTGATGCCTATGCTCCAGCATCAATAAGTTGTACCAAGTGAAAAGTAGATGGCATTGGTTTCTATCAGCCTTGTACTATCAGCCTTGCTATCCTACCTGAGTGTCTAGGCTGGGATTGGATGTGCCTGGGTTTCATTGGGCCACCCATGGAGATTTTCAAGCGATAAAGCCTTCTTAGGGGATTCAGGGTCATCATATTACCAACCCAAACAAGGCACTATCAAGGGGAAATCCTTCAAAACTACCATATATTTGCATTGTTTGATTCCCCTGGAAGTGTTAATTTAATGATCCCTGGGATTATGAAGGGACAATGATGGTTAAGAACCCTTCAACAAGGCCTTGTACTTCGTGCATGCATCACGCCCCATCTGTGACACTTCCGTCCGCATCTGATCTCCTTGGAGGCCGGACAGAAAACCCTAGTGGAATCCCATGGTCCATAGCGTCAGCCAGTGCTTGTTACTACCCATGTATGAGGGGCTTAAATCATCCCTAACAAGAGGGAATATATGAATATAGTAGAGGTATGTGCAAATACAATCCACCCCCAAAAAAAATCTGTCAAAGTGTTTTTTGTCCGATTTTTTTCCACTGGTCAAGCGTCCATTCCTGATTGTTAACAAAGGTGTTGAAATCTCTCCAGAGGTATGCTCCAGACAGCCTTCCACCAAGCAAACATATTCCTGCAGGGAAGGAGGTTTTTACAGGTGAATTGCCTCCATTCATATGCTTGCTTCCAATCCCTGCAAACCCAAGAACTCCTTGGAAAATGAAGGTGTTTTTGTTTAAGTTTAAGGGACCCCCTTGAGAAACAAGCCATCAAAAACAATCTATTCATTTAATTAGGTTGAGAAAAAACAAAAACCCAAGAAACTCACTACACCTCCAAAGTTTAACAGTTCGCCACCAAAAAACATGGATGGTTGTTTCGACTATTTTCCATTTTGGGATGGCCTTAGCCTTTCAGGGGCTTAACCGTTAAACTTCAGTACCGGGTTTTTTTCCGAGCTCCTTCTGGACAAGTCTGCCAGCAAATTGTGCCTGCAACCAGTTGACTGCACCAGAATCTTCGCTCCCCAAGGCGAGAGGTAACACACCTGTCGCCGACAGCGAACTGACAGGGGGCAGCTGGAGGTAAAGGCCATCCCCAACCTTGGGAAATTAACATATCCCACCAAACGGGAAAAGGAACATCATCTTCAAAATGCCATTTTTGGGTGATCTGTTAGTTCCCAGGAGGGTATTCCAACTATATCCATTTTTAGGTGCGAACTGCTAGCTTGCAAAAAGAAAAGTAAACAATTGCAATTATCTATACCTACTTGGTGCATTGGTATGCCTTTGGAAAAAATGTGCATCTTGTTTAACTTGTTTTCAACAGAATGTATTCCATTGAGAAAAGGAGGGTGCTAAGGGCAACAAAGAGGAACTTGTACTAAATCAAGTCGTGGGTCCCATCACTGGGCACCCCAATGTTGATGGACACCCCAATTTCAGGCTCCCCATACCTTGTTTGTTCCCAAACTAATTCTGGATTTTCTGGAAAAGAAAACTAACCTTCCCCCAAAAAAATGGCAGTTGCTATCTATAATCCATGGCAAGAAGCATGGGGATATGACATGTTCATACATTTTCCATATTATGTTATGGTTGTTTTACATATCATATCATGAACTTGCCAATGTGAAAACTAAACAAACATCAAACAGCTACCTGGCATACGAAAAATAGATCATGCATCTTACAAACAGGATAATTCTATGCGAATGCTGCCAGAGCGCGCGCGTGCCAGCATATTAGCCAGCATGAACAACAAGTACTAAAAATCACATGAAATTACCATAAATTAGTGGAAAGCACTGGAAAAAATCGTACAGCAAAAAGGCAAAAAAGCACCAGAAACCACTCTCCCTTGCCTGATGTTGGATGATCCAAACGAGACACCAAATAAAGTTCAGGCCCATTCCACACTTTCTGGAGTGAAGCCACTAATGTCTCAGTCCTCAAAAAAAAAAAAGGTCACCAACATGACTGCAACAGTGACATATTTTTTGTCATTTTCATCCAGTTGGTTTCGTTACCTCCTCAACTCTGGAATCTTAAGGAATCTTCCCCCACTTTTGGCGGGAACCTTTTTCAACCCCTCACCCCCAACCAAACAAAAAAATCTGTTTTCACGGCTTAAAAAATATCCGTTCCACTGCAAAAACGGCGGTTTTTCATGTTAGTTCATGGTTTTTTTCAACATCCACTCAACGGACTCCTGATGCCCGCAGGTTTCATCACCGCAAGGATTCCCGAGCTCCACGTTAGGACCGAAGAAACAGAGGCGATTTCATCCACAAATCCTCTCTAAAGCGCGGATGGTGGTCGCTTGCAGGTAGCTTAGTTTGAAAGTTATATATACGGATATATGTTTTGGTTAGGGTAAAACACAGCCCAAATAGATTGGGTAGATAAAGCCAACCTGAATGTTTCCTTTTTACTTGGGTCAAAAACCTGAAGGTTTGAAAAAATTAGTTTACCACCGGGGTTTTGAAAGAGAAATCCACATCTTTAAAAAGGCGTCTTTGAGATTGATCGTCTGCGATTATAACTCACATTATAGCATTTCCAACAATGACCAGCAGGGTGCTAGTAGTGCCTTACCACGAAGTGGGCCCCTATCAGTTGTAGGTAGGGTTATAACTCCACTTATAGGATTATAGGGCCAATAACCCCAGTTACCCATGCAATCAATGTAATCCAGTGTACAGGGCCATCTATAGGGGTTATAACTCGATTTATATCTATATACTAGGGGCTCATCTTTCAGGTATTGTTGACGAAAAAAACTGATTATGACACTCCCCTGCCCATCTGATTTACATTGCACCTGCAACTCTGTTAGCAAAAAAAGCCACCCTTTCATGTGGAAAAGCCCTTTTCTATGTGTCCTAGGCAAAAAAATTGAAGGACTCCGTTTCCGCATTGCACGTGCATGATATTGAAAAAATATCTTGGAACCTAGCATCGGTAAGACCTGACACAGCAAGACAAAACGACCAGAATGGACAGTGCAAAACTCTCGTCCAGGCCTGTACTGTCCATATCTGTCATGTCATCCCAGAATGGAAGAATCTTCTTCAACAAGTCCTGGGCAGAAAAGAAATAGAACGCCTTCACTTTGGCAACACCATGCAACAGCTGCCATGAACTTTTAAACATTGGTGTGTTTCACGGGTATACACACACCAAATCCCTTCCATTTGACACCTGTTGATGGATTTTGGCGCGAAAAACTCCGAGACAATGGTTGCCATGTGCAAACTAAAATGATCAAACCGAAGCGAAGCTCTACAATATATTGATATATTGATATATTGATATATTGTGCATGTATATATGCAATATATATATATATTATATCATGGATAAATGCATTTATTAATTATATAATGTCATCTGTATTCACCTACTATCTGCTATGAAGTACAATTATCTACCAATTGAACATCGTTAACTGGTGCCTGAGTTGCATGGAAAAAAGGTTTGACAAACATTTCCTGTTTTGAAACTGAGCGGCGAAAGCCTTTGTCTTGTTCTTCAAAGCTCCCAGTGCTGAACCTACAATAAGCCCTGTCGGGATCACGCGCTTTTGCCTGAGCCGAAGTTCACGAAGTTCATGGTATAAAACAGGCATATAACTTTTGCAGATTTGGGAGCTGGACCCTCCTAAGAATGTCATTGAATGCCAATGTTGGTCAATATCACACATTGCAAATGTCATCCAAATTTGATGTGATCATCTGCTTTGTGTATTACCTTCAGTTTTTGGCTCCTCAAGTGGGGGAACATGTGCGAAAAAGCCAAGGTAGGATACACGACAGCAATCAAGCATACAATCATCAGCTACTGTAAACTAATACCTAAGAGAACTCAATGGCTTCCTGTTCATGCAAGAAGAAATCATGCACTAATGACCCATTTATCATATACAAAAATATTTGCTTATAATTTAGAAGTCTCACAACCATCAATATGACTGATGCATGTTGGAGTTTCATACTTGTTATTATACAGTATGGCGTGTTGATAATGTTTAGACTTTAGACCCAAAAACAATATGTCCTTTTCAAACGTTTTCGGAGTCGTCACTTTCCCCTGTATTTTCCCGTTTAAAAAACAAAAACAGCTGCGCCAAGTAGCAACATCTCATCAAGCAAACTGATAGCATTGGACCATGCAGCAGCTGCATCACATGCGCTCATGGCTGCCCCATAAGCTGCTATGCTTGGTTTGAGGTGGAGGTCCGGCATCCTGCAAGATGGGCCAAAAACTGGCAGTTTTACCCCCAAGTTTGTAGGTGATTCTTTCCTACAAAAACTGCTAGAAAACCCATGGTCTTTTTGGGCCATTAAAAAGGGGCTAACTTATCATCACCCCATTGATTTTCCTGGATCCGTCTAGCGAAAAAAAAAAATGCATCTTGTGTGGGAAGAAAAACAATTGACAGAGCTGTCCTTGCAATCATACTTAAACAAGATTGCCAATAGCCTGCTTTCTCTAATGCACTGATTGCAGTTGACAAAGTGATCCTGAAACACTGGCGTTTTGTGTGTGTGTGTGTCATGAAAAGACTGCACGAGTGGCTCTGAAGATAGTTCCCCATGGTGAAGGAATTTTAGATACACCCTGCTCTTTAGTTCCCTTCCAACCAACCATTGGATCCAGTGGCTTAACATCAACAAACATGGATACAACGAAGGCAGCTGTCAAAAAACTTGACACAGCCACAGGTCTAGGAATCTCCATGCCATATTAGCCAACAAACTACAGTGCTCCCTTTAGGTGAAAAAAATGTGATCTAAAGTGGTTTTCAAGTGGATTCAAAGCGACTCATTGGCCGCCACCATCTTTTCATTCATGGCCCTCAGCAATTCCAAGGATTCTTCCCACTTGTGACATTCTTGGCAAGCACTGATTGCCTACAGGCGGGCTGACTACTTTTGAAGGGCTTGTACATGAACAATCTTCAACAAATCCATTTAAAATGACACGCAGCATTCCCTCAAATTCTTGAAATCCAGATTGTTGCATGGTGCTCAGACAGGCCGCTTGTTACCACTGATCTACTCTAGTATCTGTAGTGAAAAATCTTGTTATGCCAAAGCCACACTAAAAATGGAACAAACAAAAATCCCCAAGCACAACAAATCATCTAAGATGGTCCAGGTCACAGCGCTATAGGTGATGGTATCTGCTTCAATCATCGATTTGCTGGCTGTGCTCAAAAGAAACAATGCACGTTGCCACTGGCCACCTAAAATCAACGGCGTTTGCAAACACTTGTAGCTACTTCAAAGTAACAAACAGAACCTAAATAGACATGTACTGCTCTTTTTACCGCGTATGTATATATATATGTATATATACGTGTACAAAGCAAAAATGATCTGACTCTCTTGCATCATCATACGACACCATCTGTTGTATCGTAAATTGTTGAGTCTACTATGTTTGAAAAAATACTTGGTGTGTAAATATGAATGCACTTATATATACGTATAAATATTGTACATATTTTCGGTTATGTCAAGTCAAGTTGTCCCCAGGTTCTCCTCCCATATTCCAAAAAAAACAAAGGACAAATTCACCAAAAACGTTTCGTTCCCGACTTGCTTCGACTGAGCCGGGGGCCTTTGTCACATGCGCTGACTGCCGCATTGCAGCAAACCAAATTGAGCTGGATGGTGGATTCATACATACCTTGGTAGTTTGGTAAGATTTGATGCTACCAACCTTACATATCCCTGGATTCCCAAACCAACATACCTTGCTAGCGTTACCAATCCACCAACCTTGATGCCACCCAAGAACTGACGTACTGTAACAAAAGTTTGAATGGGTGAGAAGCTCATGAAACACTTGAAAAGGACAGCAAAACAAATCTAAACATATAGACATCAAATCTAAACATACTATATCATCTATATCTATACACTGTCTATTTGTAATTGTCTTTACCTTGGGTCCTGCCACAAAAATGAATAGATTATTTTTGGCGCTTCAGTGTCCAAACAACACATGGGACAAATGCCTGCCCGAAAGACCTCCGAAATCCCGGGTCTAAATGATGATGCTGGTCTGCTTCGCAGCTTCAGCAGCTTTGGCGCTTCGATAAAGAGTTGCCTGTGTGTAGCATGGACCAGTGTTCTGTTCGATACACGTCATAATTAGTGAAGCTTGACTACCTTTCCAGTCTCTGGGTGTGCCCAATGGAGGTCTTGCTGGTATCACTTACCACTCACCTGACTGAAATACTTTTTGAAGTGCGGACGAGAACTTTGGGCTGAAGTCAGGCGTGCCGTGATCTCAACTTCATCAACTTTAGTTGTTCGGTAGCACTGATTTGGATCAGCAGGCGGTTTGTATGGAGTATAGAGGCAATTATGATTAAATTCATCAACAGTCCTCACATCTGCAGTAATCATGGCACAAGAAGGTGGTTTCAGTAGCTTCATGCACTCTTGAAAGCAATCTGGTCCAGCACAGCATGGCGTTTTTTGACCACAAATGTAGAGTTTGACCTTGTCGGGAATGGACGCATATCCCAAAACCAACTTCTTCTCCTCTCCCAAAACGCAAATCCTGTAAACCTCGGATCGTGATGCTTTCGACTGCAGGCTTCAGGATCTGAAGGTGGAGGTGGAGAAGGACCCTTTTTTAGGGGGTAGCTTGCCATGGCATGCCGGAGGGGTCTTGAGAGGCCAGTATGGCTCCTTGTCATGGTCACAACCATACTTCTCACACTGCTCTTGCGAAGCCATTGGATATAGATCAGATGTGAAGGCGGGACACTCTGGCATGGGAGGACAGGCTATGATACCATAGCTCAAGGGCACACATTTCTGATAGGAAAACATGTTTCCAAAATCAGCATCTTTGCAAGCGTAGATGCATAGGCTGTACTTGACTTCATCTGCTATGCCCACAACAGGCACAGCAAGAATCGTGAGCGACAGTCGCCACAGTTGCATCATTGCTGCAAATTGCACTGCAAACTCTGAGCAAAGCGGCTTCCAGCTTGATTCAAAATGTTAAACCCAACCCACTGTTGAAGGGTTTGGGTAACCCCCCAATCTATACCTATATTGCCTTCAAGTCTATACCGAGGTGCTGTCCATCAGTTGCAGTGCTTCCACCCAGGAGCCATCTTGTTCACATGCACTGATGGCAGCACCGTATACCACCACATCCTTGGTGGGAAAAAAACCAGTTGAAATATAGTCAAAACCGATCATCCTCCCCCTGCTGGAAAGAAAACACAAGTTTGCTGATGTTTGCTGTGATGAACAGCTAATTGTTTTAAGACATATGAGAACGCACACACACACACAACAAAAAAAAACTGGCATGACACTCCATGTTTTCCATCTTGAAGATATTTCACTATTGCACGAACCCGGTATGTTACCCATTTGGCTTATAAAAGTCATCTCAAGTCGAAGTGTCGGCTCTGACAGCATCCAAGTGCATCTGGCCAAGGAGTTCAAGTGCTGTCCGCCACTCACCACCGATGTCACAAGCATTCATCACAGAGCTGTACAGAATTTCGTTCGCTTGGAGCTGTGAAACACCTCATGCGTGTCTGTGCTTTCACCATGGAAAGTTGTGACATATGATGACATATTTGTGCCTGCTATCTGTTTACATTGATATACATGTCTGTGTGTATGTGTGTGCGTGTCCAAATATGGGGGAAGAACCAGCGTCTACCATTATGGACTTGCCTTACTGTATCCACCCAGTAGCTGCCTTAAGTGCTAAGTGCTCATGTTGCTTTCTCAATGCGAGCAAACAACATGCTACCATTTCATCCACCAAGCCATACAGTAATAATGCCCAACTTTTCACTCCTACAAGTGAAAAAGCTATATACATCAATGTCAAGGTACTCGCTATGAAACATTGTCTCTACACCTATCTGCTATGACCGCTTGCCACCAAGGGCACGTAATTCCTGAAAATAACCTAGCGCTCGTTCCCACTGCCCACTTGCCCCACAAGCGTGCGTGATCGAGCCAAAGCTGATTATGTCTGGTTGGATACGCTCTGTACACATCCTGCAGGGATGGAACAGTCCAGCCATGATGTAAAAGCATTGAACATGAAGCCACCGCCAAAACAGCCCCCCCCCCCCCCAAACAAAAAAAAGGCACATTTGACACTGTGACATCCACATTGTCCTGTCAAAAACTCCAATTGCATGCTCCCAGCTTTTCTTCCCACATGCTACAATTGCTGCATTGTAGCTGATCTCATCGGGCGTTGCCTGTGGAACTGGCGAGTGATTGCCCACTGTCAACTTATAAAAAAGGAAAAAAGGATAAAAAAAGCCATGTTGGGCTATCATTGCGACCTAATCGTGATTGCCAACTCTAAGTGTTCTCAGGATTCTCAATGTGTGCACCTTCTTATCCAGCAACGCTTCCAAGATTGCAATGGCTTGCTGCCAGTGACCACCTGCCATCCAGGGTGAAAGGATGGCGAAGCGCTCCAAAAGTGAACCCCAACTGCCTTGACCTTGCATACACTCCCAAGAAACTAGTCCGACGCCAAAAAAACAAACTTGCCCTTGGCAGGTTCATTCGTTTGTTGGGACCCAAAACGTTTCAGAGGACTTCAAGCCCCATCTTTCTGGTGCCATGCAGCTTGATTTTTGACGAAGCAAGGATAGGTCAAAATGATACTATATTCTCAAAAATCATATCCCAATGTACTGGTGAGGAAAGGAACAGCATTCAAGCAACAGTGCCCATCTGCATTTGATACAAAAATTTTGGGGCCTTTGTTGTGCACAACTCTACAAGTAAAGTGCTGCATCCTCACCACCTGCAAGATCCATTGGTAAAATCCAGGTGGTCATGGCCTCTCTTACATGCACTCACGGCAGCCCCACATGCGGTGGCCGGTGGCAATACCCCCTCAGCCACAGCAAAGAAGTGGCATCCCACAGTGTTGATGGAGGTTAGTGGACAAAATATTGTATCAGTTGGGATGATCCAAACAGATCCAAACACTGTTTCTTAGTGAGATGTTCAGGATATTAACCTTCACCTTATCAACTGGTTAAATCACCTTTCCTTCATCATGGCCACTCCTCAAAGTGGGAACCTCTAAGAGGCTTCCAGGCCACGGCATCGCGTCGTGGGATGCTCCCAAACAATATTGCCAAGGCGTGCTCCCAAGCTCTGCCCCTTTCACATGCACCGACGGTATAGCTGAAACCTAGCGCGCCGGGGAAGCCGGTTTTTAGCGGCCGAAAAAGTGAGGGCCAAACATGGCCAAGTCGAATCTTAGGTCATGAGTCATGATGATGGAGGAAATCTGCATAAAACCTTGTCAATAATGGGAAAACTACAAATCAGCTGGTGCAGGATTTCTGAACCATCAACAATAGGTCAATAGGTCTCTGAAATTCTCTGAATGATTTAAAAAACTTAAAGCAAAACAAATGCAATCATCCGCTCCGAAGAAACTCAAGGCATCAGGGGCCACTGGCATGCTGTAGAGAAGGTACTCTGCATGTTGCCATTGACCAGATTGCTTGCAAGCTTTGAGCACCACGTTGTAAACGAAGAGATCCTGAGGCGTTCCACGACTTTAGGAGCCCATGAGCCAGGTGGGTTAAAACCGGTCCCAGTGGGTTTGTTTCCACGTTTGAACGCTTCCAGTTCAGATGGCCAATGATGGCTAAGTCTCCGGTGTGACCGATTCATTTCTCATCTGCTCGAGAAGTCCAAGTGCTGAAACCCATACGCCTGCTTTGACACAGGCGGAAATCGCCACCGTAAAGTCTTTCCTGCATGACGATGGGACAGTGGTTGATCTTATTGAGGGAGGGGGTGACTTGATTTCTCTACATCATCAGATTTCATAACTATGACTACCGAAAACAGTCGCACACAGGATGATACAGGATGGTCGTAACGATCTTTCTAGCATTTCCAAAATTGCCATCATTTTTACCCATTTTGTATATACGCGAAGACCTTCTCTAACACCAACATTCACCAGTTCACCAAACAATGCCAAGTCCTGTTGGCTTGGATACGTCGTCGCGGTAGTTCGGAAAAAACCTGCAGAACATGCTGCCATTGATCTGCTCTATGACCAGCACGAAGAACATTTCCAGCATCTCCCAACCTGCTCCAAACTCCATGATGCCCAGGTTTCAAATGTGCAAGCTATCCACACAATACACAAAACTCGGTGGGTTTATTTGAAAACTATATAGCTCAAACTAAAGAAATCCACCAGAAGATCATAGAATTGAATAAACTATCGAAAACCACTGGGTTTTAATCATATGTTTTAATGGGGTTTGAAGACCCCAATATGATTTTGAAACGGGCCTAGTATTTTGTTGCAAGACCTTCCCGATTCTCTACGTTCACCATCCAGATTCAGATCTTGCAATCAAACGACCTCGCCAGCTGCCATTGAGTCAATGCTTCTTGCCACGAAGGTGATCCAAGCATCCGCATCAGACTTCACCAAATCAAAGGGATGATTTGGTGCTTTTGCCCGCCTCTCAGTTTACCGGAAGCATGTCTCTGAGTTTTTGCAGCTGCACTCACCCTCTTGAGAAGTGAAACATGTCACAAGTGTACAGCTACAGTCACAAATCACAACAAAATCATGCTAAAAACGAATTTGCTCGGTTGTACCAACACAGTCAAGGCGTCCTCTTTGTCTATACAGCGGCCATCTGCTTGCTGTCTCCATGATAGTTGGCTTAAAAGGCTTCACAGGAAAAGGCTTAAGCCACTAAATGCAGAAATCAATATATATAAATCAAATGAAATCAGCACAGCTTCGTATGTTTTTGATATCTTTCCTTCTGCAAGCTATAATAAGTGCCAAACTGGCCATGGAAAAATGGCAATAACATGAACCATCAACACGTATTTTTTCCTCACTCAGTTTTCAGGGTCACATTTCTCCAGACTGCTATGGACATCACTGACATCATCCCGTGCGGCGTCACGGCACATCAGAAACACCACGAACATGACAAGGGGAGGTTGAAATATGAACACCTCCGAATATCAAAACCTGAATGTCAGTTCGATTCAATGTTCAGCCGTTTCTGCTCTTCCAGCAGTCTTCCAGCATGGCTCGGTTTTTTCCTGTGGCGGCAGCAGGACACAGCACTCGGCCTGAGTGGCAGTGTGCATGTGCAGACGCCTTGCCGTGGTGTTGCTCAACTTCCAGCACGTGGAGCACTCCGTCACAGCACAGCCAACGTTTGCACAAAGACATGCTCCTATCCACCTTGGCAGGCCTGGAAATGGCATGACATGGCATGGCCCCTGGGCCCACGTTCTGCATTTGTTCCACCAACTTCCTTTAGGTCATCAAAAGCCATCCATCTTAGAAGATCTGCACATGAAGACCGGCCGCTCATCAGCACAGCAGTCAGTGGACCGCTTCACTGAACGGCATCCAGCTATCCAACACGGAGGTATTTCTCAAGCAACTCCAAGGAATCGTGGGAGAACGTGGGAGATTTTGGTCATGTTCAGTCGTCATTCATCGCACTGAAGTGCAAAATGCCGTGCTGCATTACTGATTTCAAATCGACAGAGCCCAGGAAAACACGATTCTTTGGGGCCTGAATTGCTCCCAGCTCTTCTCACAGCCACAAGCAGCAGAGCTAATAATGCCAGTGTCCACGTGGAAGTTTTGCCATGTCATTTCCTGCAAGTGAAGAAGGGAACGCCACCAGTGAGACACACTTCCGGTTGCCATTACAATAGTGCCATAGGTGGCAGGATCCAGTTCCTCTATCAATGCAGCTTCATGAAAGAACCTTGAATCGCCACAAGACTGAAACCACGACCAGTTTAACAACCAAAAAGATTGTTTTTTTTTTGGTCTCCACCTACTGAAACCAAACACACAACATGTTTTTGAGTCAATGTTCCCAGGTGGTCTATAGTCATCATATCCATTCACGATCTGGAAGAGATATCAGGGTTAAATGGCTTTGCCTCTTTCGCTCTGTTATATGAGCTCGAGTTTGTGCTTGTCTTAGAACACCTCGCGGCCACAGGGCCACAAGTATCAGATACCACGCCAAATGCCAAATTCAAATGATTGAAGATTGCTGAGGACAGTGCAGGACATGAGAAGAAAATACAAGATACTAAGATCATACAAAATACCTTCTCTTCGTTGATCTAAGCAACTGCAAGCTGTGCTGCCAGGATTTGGCCACACCAGTTGCATGAGAAGCTGCATTGTATGCAACAAGATCTGGATGAATCAACCAACACATGCTACTGAAGCACTGCAAGGCCTTCGTCCAAGCAATTCCATTGCCGCAGGCGCTGATAGAGGTGTTGTAGCTGAAACTATCCTGCGGGCTCCTGTAAGGCGGAAACCAGTTGCACTCTGGTTCCATGTCTGGACAAAGTTGGAGAATGTTGGGGGAATCTCCCTTTTCGTTTTTGGAGAACTGAAACAGTTTCCTTGCACATCATTCCGCTTCTCTGGTCTCTAAGAATCCGTCTCATCTTGTAGCTCCAAAGGAAAAACACTTTTCGAATCGACTTCCATACCACATACACAAGAACAGAACAGAATAGATTAGGCTAGAACAGAGTTGAAATAGCCTAACCTGTAGAGAATTACTTCTTGTACTTATTGTACTTCATATTCGGAAATGTGACATTTGATCGATCTTGAAAAATTAATGAAGCAGATTTCGCAAGAATAGAAGTTGAATTGAGATTCTTTAGGTCCGGCGTTGCCAGCACTGTCTTGTAGACTCCGTCTATGAGTTTTGGTTTCACGAATGTCCTGATAGTGCTCCACAGTCGCATGAATGACAAGGCTGTCTGCCATTGAGATCCTTGCTTGCAAGCGCTCAAGACCTTGCCAAGAAGGGCCCTTTTTTCACATCCTTTTTCGCCTTGTATGCCATGCTCATGTACTCGTTTTGGCTCGCATGTTTGTCAGCGTTCAAGGGACTTCAAGAGCTCTACACAAACATGTTTTAAATCCGTTAAATGGAACATAAGGAACAGTTGATTGCTTGGATTGCTTCACATACTGGCACGGTCCCACATGGCCAATGGATCGGACCATCTGCCTATCTATTCCCATGAACTCCCCATCCATGAAAAACCAAATCTTGAAGTCCCACAAAGACGCCGAGTCCACTCACGTCGTGTTTTTCTGAAAGCATCCACATCTTCAATCAAAAAATCCCTAGGCAAGGTCTCACAAACCCAAGTGCCACCGAAGGACTGCATTCTGAGAGACAAGACCTTACCAGCAAAGATAAGCGAAATACACAGCATTTGCTGCAATTCATTGCACCACGGTCTCTTTGAAAGTACATGGTGATTGCCACTCCCAAGTTCAGTGGTTAAGTACGTAAGGAGATATTTCTCATTAGAACTAAAGATCGTGGGAATGGATCCGAGCAGAATCAGAATATTTCTGCTTTTGGCATGTTTTCAGTTAGCATTTTTTGCCGCAACAACGGCAACAAGCAATAAACAACAAGCAACAACGAACAACAAACAACAAGCAGCAGAGAACAACAAACAACGAGCAACAATAAGCAACAACAAGAACAACGGCAGCAACAACAACAAGAACAACAACAACAACAACAACAACAACAACAACAACAACAACAACAAGCAACAACAAGCAACAACAAGCAACAACAACCTACAACAACCTACAACAACAACAACATACATACATACATACATACATACATACATACATACATACATACATACAACAACAACAACATACAACAACAACAACAACCAACAACAACNAACAACAACAACAACAACAACAAGCAACAACAAGCAACAACAGCAACAACAACAACAACAACAACAAGCAACAAGCAACAAGCAACAAGCAACAAGCAACAAGCAACAACAACAAGCAACAACAACAACAACAACAACAACAACAACAACAACAACAACAACAACAACAGGAGAAGGAACAGGCAACCAACAAGAATACCAAGACCATCAAGGCAAAGTTAGCAGAGGTTTTTGACTTGTTTCCTTGCATGCTTGCCTGCTGGTTCCTGTGTTTGAGGGGCGCTTCCTTACTTATATCCTGGCTCGCTTGTGTCCTTGCTTGCCACCTTTCCTGCTAGGGCAAATTATGTGGCTTAAAATGTGTGAACTGAAAAAATCGACAAAAGGCTGAAAACAAATTGCTGGAACAGCATGGAACACATTCAAATTGAGCCATCTACTTTTGGAGATGGTGGAGATAGTGTTCATTCAGTATCCCTGTCAAATGTCATCTCAATCCATCGATGAGTTCCACAAGTCCACACGACGGTTGTCATCATGCAGGCCACTTGGGCGAAGGAATCTAGATGCCGACAATGAGGTAAACAAGGCCATTGCATCCCACCAGTGTCCGCTGCGCTCACAACTGCTGATGGCCTGCAAAAAAATCAGATTGAAGATAGGCGGAATGGTCTGGATTCTGGATCATGCAAAGTTGTGGAAATCATGCAAAGTTTGGAAGCTGGTAACCACCATATATAGATCCAAATATCCATCTCATTGACTCATTCGAATCCCCACCCCACTGACTGAACCCCAAACTTAAAACTATTTTTTCATATACCCTCTGTGAAGATAAACCATAGCAGCTTGAAAAAGAGGTGTCTTATCAAACGCGGTCATTTCCTTTCCAAAAACCAACGGCCACCAGGTTTTCTCATCCCATCATCCGCCGTCATCCGCCGAGGTGCTGCGTTGAATCCAAGGACATCCTTGAAAATACCAAGGCCCAAACGCCAATTCTCAGAGTTGATCAAGCAGTTGCGAGTCAATTGATCCTCAAATGGTTGGCTATGAAGCTGTTCAACAGGTGTTGGTTGGTTGGTTGGTTGGTTGGTTGGTTGGTTGGTTGGTTGGTTGGTTGGTTGGTTTGTTTGTTTGTTTGTTTGTTTGTTTTTTTGTTTGTTGGTTTGTTGGTTTGTTGGTTTGTTGGTTTGTTGGTTTGTTTGCTTCTTTGCTTCTTTGCTTCTTTGCTTGCTTGCTTGTTTGCTTGTTGTTTGTTTCTGTGCTGTTTCTTTGTGTGTTTGCTTCTCTGTTTCTTTCTTTATCTATTTTGTTTGTTTGTTTGATTATGTGTACGTCGTCTAATTTGTTTCTTTGTTTCTTTGTTTGTTTTTGTTGCTGGCGGTGGTCGTTGGTGGTTGGTGGTTGTGGTGGTGATGGTTGTCGTGATTGTGGTCCTTGTTGCTGTTGTTGTCGTTGTTGTTTTGGAGGTCAAGAACCTAGAAAAGGATAAAAAGGAATGCCTACGACTTGGTGTTAATAAGCTGTTAAACAAACTCACTCAAATATGTCATGCGGTACTCCAAACAAATCGTGAAATATCGTGAAATAAATCGAAAGAATGACATCATGAGAAAGCACTGAAACGCATCAGTGATTCCCATCAAGTCGCTGGAAGAATCTGGAAGAATGACATCTTGTCGGCCATAGCCAAGGTCAAATGCCATCTCCCAGGATCAAATGCCTTCGCTTCTTGTCAGCTCAACTCGTGATTACACATCAAGGGTAGTGGTAAGTAGTGTTTTTCCCAATGTTGCTTGGCCGTGAAATTCAGGCAAAGTGACAGGGTGTGACTATGATATTTAAAAATTCTCTGTGACTCATGAGTGAGATTGCAATGATAGATGAAACTCTGTGACTCATGAGTGAGATTGCCTGTCGCTAGGACACCTTTCAGCTGTGCTGCATCTATGACACTGTTGAAAGTCACCACATTCGGTCGCAACTGCTGGACAGTCGCCTGACACGATGATTGAACCGGTTTTTAAGACGAACAGGTTTCACCTTTCACCTGGCTGCGGGAAAGTCATAGTTGAGACTGCCGCTTCGATGTATTTTGTCAGACTTTATCAGCCATCTTTCTTGTATACCTGTTATCCAGCTTTATCCTTCATTCAGCTTCCTTTCTGCTCCCATTGAGGCACAACATGTGGTGCTCATATTTGTTTCCCTTCAATCATCGCCTGAAAAATGCCAAGTGCTTGGCACCATAGGTTTCCACAAGCACTCAAAGCTGTGTTGAGGCCTCAAACATTATGGCAATTCTATGATGATGGTGATGGCGATGCTACGAATGGCTTAGAACAGGTTGAGAAACAGGGACAACCTGCATGAATAATAAGTACATACATGGCAAATCGGCTGGAATAATCAGAAATACTGTTGATGGAAGAAATCCTGCACCAGTTGATATGGTAAATACCCCATTATTTACTGGGTGTCATACATGTTGGGTGGTGCAGGATATCTTCCATCAACAGTAGTAAAGCCAACCTAAATAGCATCCAGCAGCTATCATCGGACAGACTGCAACAATATAGTCATGCACAAGCAAAAAATGGTGACATTCGGCATAGTAGGCATCATAGGTACGAATGAGCCATTCATTCAAGCTGCGCCTCGGATCCGGTTATACCTAAGATGTTTTTTTCCCCTATCCCCTGCAAATGGCCGTGTAAATTGATTTTTTTGGGCTTATAAAAGGCAAAAAGCCTACTCATAGGGGTCAAAAAAAATAAACATATTTATAACTGGTAGGATGTGTTTATTAATAGGGGCCCATCGTGTAAGAACTCTCGTTGCGACCAGGAAACTAACCACAGTTTGCTCCAAAAACCTCGATGTCATCCAGTCAAGTTGGCAAAGCACCTGGCCAAACACCACTTTCGCACTAGTTGAGGTTGGTAGTTTCTTCCCAGTATTTACAAGGTTTTATACATCCCGAGGTGGTTCAGGATTTCTGAACCATTAACAGTATGATATAAGTAAGATATATTCTGACATAATGACGTGAATTATTTCTTTCATTAGACCTTTTTTTTTGCTGCGCAGATCTGTGCAGTATGTCTATGTTTCCTAGCAGCTAGTTTTGGGCACACTTGTACAGGTACAGCTATAATATTTGTCTCTGCTCTCCAGCTCGTCTTTGCTCACCAGAATGTCAACCCACAATGCCTTTCAACCCTCAGTAAAGGTCCAATCGAAGGGTTGAGTCGATCCCCATCAAATCCGCACTCTCAAACTAAACTTTCCAATAAATCATCGAAATTTCACCATCATTTGCCTCCTTCCATAGAAATGCATCAGCACAAGCAGCTGCCCCAGAATTCACCATGGTCTGGCTGCTCCTAATATTGGCCACCATGGCTTGTTGCAGTAATGCAAACCTGGGCCAACAATCAAACCATGACGAACGAACGAACAGACTCGCCATCAACGACCGCACCGGCAGCTGAGATGTTGGCGTACTCCTCCAGCTGGCCACACGACAAGAGGCCACGGAGCTGGCTGAATCAATTTCCAGATTGACTCTTAACCTGACATGTCCCAACCCTTGTCAAATGGCCGTGAAAAATAGATCTCCCCAGTGGATGATGGAAAAACTGAATGACACTCATATTGACAATTTGTAAAGCTAGCCGAAGCCAAGAAAAGAGAAAATAAGAGCTGACATGGTTAGCCGAAGCAAGACTGTTTTTCTCAAGCAACATGTCTGAGATCTGCGATAGTGCCGCCAGCCACTGCACAGCTTTAGCTGATGCATTAGCAACAGAGTTGCTGCAAATCCTGAGATGTCAGGCCTCTGAGAGAACTCAAGCGTTCCAAGGTTTTTGGCTTTCTCATCGAAATGTTTAATATAAGTATCTTTTCAAATGAAGAGTTAAGACCCGTTCTGACATGTTACAATATCCCAGAACTCATAACGCAATTCTACGCAAATCCACTTACTTGGTCTGGAGAACAAAAATCAACGCGTGGCGCTGGTCACTCAACTTAGAATTGAGCTCTGCAGAAGCTTCGCAGCCATGCGTCACGTTTGCTCGAACTTGTCGCATCACGAGGGTGCGTAGGGTGCCAATAGCTACTCGCCATTTCTGACCTGTGAGTTTTCCAGGATCAACCAGGGGAAGTCACAGTGACAGTCGGTGTTGCCCAGCCTTGCTTCAAAGCTGCAGCCACAGAAGTCAATAGAATCGCATTGGCTTCCAGTGAGTCCCTTTGAAGCTGCTGCAACACATGGATGCCATGGTGCCACCCCGCAGGATGGGAAGCTGCGCACAGCGCGCCGTAACCTGGATGTAACGGGATGTATCATTAAGCCACGGTAATATCCATATATCTGCAAGTATGCCAGGTTGCTCTTTCCTGCCATTCAACAACTACACCAGCAAAATTTCACATAACTCCTGAAAAAATTAAAGGTGCTTGGAAGACGACTTCCTTTCCTTATTGGGTTTGGGGTAACCTTTTCAAAGGCCGAGCTGTTCACCTTCAGTGGTGGCTGGGCTAAAGGATGGCCTTGCAGCTGAGAGACTAACAACACTTGCTTGCACACTGCCTTGGCTCATCTCCGCGAAAGTCTCGATGGCTGATGTCAAATCTCCTGCCGTTGAAGCAGGTAGCCGTTGGAAATTGCTCACAATAAAATCTCGTCAAAATCATTTCAAAATACCAGTTTGCTTAGTCTAAAATTATTCCAGCCAGTGTGGAAAACTTACAATGTCGAAACGTGGCTAAACAACTATCACCACATTGTGTTATTATCATGTGTTATCATATTAAATTAGATACATATATATATATATAATCATATCTATCCATACGTATATATATATATATATCCAATATTATCCACCTTTCATCTAATTCCTTTCTTTCCACATTTAGTGCTTGTTTGATTTGTATCTGCCCCACCCATCCATCATATCATCTCCCACCTTCAGTTGCAAAAGCAGAAATGACGATGTTGTAATGAATCACGTTCACCTCTACAAGAGCCCCGGATCCAGGAAAAAAAGGGTGGTATTTATGGTTATTACATGTTATTACTTATATAATAACCCCTAAACATTCCCGAAAATAAATGGGTAACTGGGGTGAACAAACCCTCCTTATAGGGCGTTATAGGGTCTATAACCTCATGCGAACCGACATGCGAATCGAAAGTGACGGAAAACCACCGATCTAAAATGCTGACTTGAAATCAGGAAACTATGACCCACCCAAGATGGATCAAGATGAAACAATTTGGTACAAGAAGCAGTTCTACCAGAGTTATATTGTGTCGAACTGCGCTACAGTTGGAACAATTCACTAATAGAGCCATCCCTGTACAAACCAGGGATGGAAAGGTAAACAAGTGGCAAGCTCTTCGTAGGGAAGGTCCCACTTTGGCACCTCCATTTTTTTGGTTGCAATGTCATTGAGAAGCTCATAAGCTGCACCTGCACCTGTCACATCAAGCCACATGTAGATGGAATGCTTCAAACACCATCTTACATAGACGAGAAATCCCGAGCACGCCACAGCTTGCAAAAGGCAAGCTTTAATGTGTCATATCAATATCATTTTTCCAAGTAAGATTCATCTGATATCCTATCCATCTGATTCATATTGATTCTCCCTCCGATTGCTTTTCTACCATACCTTGCCAACAAAAGCCAACGAAAGCCATTGGCAAGCACAGTCCCTCAGCACCTCGTTTCCTCTGCAAGGTCTGCAAGCGTGCAGTGTTGGACCGTGGGCTTTGCCAACCATCTGCACCGAGCGACGGTATGGAGGTGCAACCAAGCAAGACTACGATACAACCAGGCCACAAGGAAATTTGGGATGAGGAAACCAGCCACTTTGTAAAGGATTTTGTAGGGCATTCATGTTTTTCAGCAAAAGGGGAAAAACAAAAGCAGCAAACATTGCACTTGGTGCATGTTTAAATGTTCAATGCCTGGAAATTGGTCGCGCCTCCAGTTGCATGCATGAGTGCAGAAGTCCGTTGATTTACCTCCAGCTGAAGGAATTCTATCTACATGGAGGGTCCAGATGGTAGTGGGTAATATGTATAGATATATGTCACTAATATAAGATTTATAGCAACATTTATCGTGGCCCCTTACTAAGTCACCTTTTGGGAGTTGCGTCATCTACTTTCACCAGAGTGCAATGGTAGAAGTCACATTTTGGCATCCGGGCCACATGGGACATCTCTTGCGACAAAAACTGTTGTATTGCAACAATTGCAACTGCTACTGTTGATGGATAAGGCCTAGATGAGCCGAGACATGTCACAAGTTATCAGCTACAACTTCAAAATCTACAACAAATCGTGTAGGACTCTTACAGGATTGCAGGACTCATCAAGGTATCCCTAGTCTATTTGCAATCCAAAAATACCTTGGCATTCTGCATGGCAACTCGGCTGGGAGTCAGGAAGGCCTGCAAGCACATGATGTGTTCATGCATTTGGGTGCTTCTGTAAGCACCTTTTTCAAGCCTTTCGGTTGAAAGGTTATATTGAAAGGCGCGAAAAGCCCTATACCTTGTTCAATTTGCTGTCCTTCATTTGGTGAAGTTTAAAACTTTCAGAATGATGATGAAAAATCAGGAGTCTAAGTCTCTGGGTGAATTATGGTTACTTTTGTTTAAATCAAGAACCAAAAATATATTTTGAGGGTTGAATTCACTTCTGGAACTGTCTTTTGGAGCGAGGTCATGTGGTGACCTGAGGGTGATGTGTTTTTTTGAACCCACAAGTTGCTTTCACCTTTCCATTGACCACAAACAAAGGGAAAGGCACCATCTCAAGTTCTACATTGCTTCCCTGATACGGCTATCAATTATGCATCATGAAGATCCTAGATGAGTCCCTTGATCTGCGGGTAAAATCCATAGGCAACCCTGCAAAACCCGCTGGTTTTTCCCCAAAAAGATTCGCAAAAAACCAGTCAGACTGCAGAGACAGTCACAAAGCCTGATCCGTTGGAATTGTTCATGTCTTACACCCGTAAAACGGATGGCAATTTGACGTCACCCATCACACCTGAGCCCATTGCCATTTGCCAAATCGTGTCCTGAAACGCAGCGAAACACAGCGAGCTTGGAGTGACTCATGTCCTGGAGTGCCACTCCTGGAATGGTAACATTGTGAACCCCTAGTCATGGAGGTTTGGAAGATAATGGGATTCTTTTCAATTGGATGACTTTTTTGGATACATACATCTTTTATAAAGGTGAATTTCATCTTGTCTCACCCATTCTTATCTTATCATCCCTCAACTGTTCACCCCTTCATCAACCCCCGTCCTTCGAACCTGCTAGCATGCCTATTGTCTGTTCCCATGCAATGAAGCTCATGGAAATCAGCGCATTTTCTTCGCCCATGAAGCAAGGTATGAATTATCATGAACGACGCTTGCCTTTGCAGGATAACTCCATACCAAACCACCAAGACCATGTAGAGTGAGGTGGTTATTGTAATTATGCTATGGTATGGTCCTAGTATATATTGGAAAGAACTGCAACAGAAATGGTCAGTGTATAGAAATCTGTTTGATCGTCTTCTTTCACAGGGCACTGGACAGCTCTTGACACGCACATCAGAGGCGAAACCAGATTTCACGAAGATGCAAACAAATAATGACATGAGATCCTTCTGAATTAGAATATACTTCAACCACGATAATACAACAAAACCATCATTTCAGAATTCTTCCCAAGACTTCACCAACCTGGATTCCAAGTTTTTTGAAAAATTCCGAGAGTCAAATAGGAATTCAAAAGGACATTGATAATAAACATTCCCAAAAAAAAACGTTTGAAAGGTAAAATTCCTGCCCTTTTCTCCATTCTCATCCCGCTTGAAAGGGCGCCTTTTCTGAAGATTTCTGTTTGTGAAATGAGTTGTCATGGTGAATCACGTTGAATCACACCATCTGAAAGGGTATTCTGGGGAAGGAAGCTTCAACGTTGAAGAGGTTTTTTTTTCGGCCAGCACAATTTGTTTGGCTGGCTGACTCAATCGATGGTTGGTTGGTGGTGAACCTTGTTAGTGGCTTGGTCAACACCAAGTTCGGAATATCCCGTGAGAATTCCTTTCACAAGGATCTCCTAGAAATATTAACTAACCAACCAGGTCTTGCTACATGACATGCTAGAAAACACTTCAAAACGATCCTCCTTGTTCCACATGAACCAGAAGCTTTCTTCCCAAATGATACGGTGCAAGCTGCACCGTACTTCTGCTAAATTGCAGCGGAGTTCCGCCACTTCTTTTTGCCCAGATGCCATGAGAACATCATGTAGCCTCCAGTAGACACGAAATATCTGGGAATCACCTGTCGTCCAATGAAAAATACATCTAGAAATGGCAGTGACGGTGAATTTGCAAAAATCACCAAGTCCCACGCAACTTGAGGGTCTGATTCGTACGCTCCCAATTCTTCCGCCGCTGTGGGCATGTCTTAAAAGCTGTTGAAGCAATCAGCAACACCCAGTCATCCGATCGCAATTGATATCAATTACAAAGAGACGGATATAAATTTTATAAATCATCCGAACTGATTAAAATCTTTACCCATATGCTCCATGTATGGAACACTGTACATTTGCCCACGAATATATCCTGGTTAATCCATGTTAATCCATTGGTGGCAAATATGCCATACGTGGAGCATGTGGCCCATTGCGTGGCATATTGAGCCTTCATACCGAATTTTGAAGTAAAACTTGTTTGAGGAAAACACAGATTATCACCTGACATTCTCGCATCCACTCATCCTCATATTCATGTAAATATCCTGGCAAATGCCCCTCTTCAACCCTCATACCCTGTTGATGTCCACAATCCTTTCCAGTCGTTTCCGGGACCCTGTTTCGATAGTACATAATACCAAACTATACAAACATAAATAAATATCTGTGGTCATGCCCCTGCATTCTCTCAAACTTCCAGCCGATGAGTGTAGCCAACAATTTCCTGTGCTACTGGTATCTACTGGTGGGCTTTCTTGTCAACTTCAGGTGGTGTAAGCTCCTGAAAGATAAATGTGAGAGAGACCTCTTCACAAAGCGGGCCCCCTTTTGGTTCCGTTTCTTGCTCAGGAGTGATGATTCAATGATTGTCAATGTATGCCAATGCGTGTGTGCTTCGAACATTTGTAAACTCAATCGCAGGACTCTAATTATTCAGAAAGATCAAGAATTGGAACCATGCCGGTTCCCGCACACAGGTCGCGCCCATGGAAGTTGCGATGTGCATCTGCCAGATAAGGCCTTGATGCGGTCCACAAATCTGGCAAATGCATGGGTTTTGGACGTGTGAGTTTGTGAGATTTTTTATGACTTTTTGATGTCCATACCCCAATCCACCAATCTGGCGATGTTACTTCAATCCACATGCATTTTCCCTCGGAGCTTTGTTCAACAAATATAGTCTCCAGACCCTAAACACACTTGAATCATGGAATCTGTATTTCCAGCATCCGAAAGGGGCTGGACCATGCTGGACCCAAACCGGTATTTCTTGCCATGCTCCCCAGTGTTCCCTTCTTCCAGTTTCAAGGAAGATTCCTGTGTAGTGAGAGAAAATCGAAAAAAGTATCCTCCCGGGAACTGACATATCCCACCTGGCAAAAAGGAAAATCATCGACTCAAAAGTGCCGGCTGGTAGGGGATATGTAAGTTCCCTGGAGGGTGTATGTCATCCAATTCGAGCAATGCAATGATTCCATGCTGATTCCAAGCTATCCCATCCACTAAAGAAATCTAGTCAAATCAGTACACTGCGACTGGAGAAAAACCCGACACCTACTAGCAGGTGTTCCCGAGAACCCGAGATTGACTTGTAAAAAAAACATGTATCTGATAATTTTTTTTGGCATATAGTAAATATATAATATGTTGGTATCTCCTATACAAGTAAGTTCATTTCTATTCTATGTCATTGTTTCAGGCGGAGTCTTCCATAAGTCGGAGTATATGTCGGTAAGCTTAAGATGTTCAAAACTTTTCTCGAATGATCATGGAAGTGAAAAATTGGTCCTTCAAAGATGATGATTTCCTTTACAGCATCGCTTTCAATTCCATGGATTTGGCAGCAAGGTGATATCAAAACAGTTTTAAAAAAATGAATGTATTAACTGCATAATTATGTACAGTTGATTAAATCATTAAAATCATGTCATGATGGCAATTCCATTAACATGCCCACATTCAACGAAACGCCATGCCTCCTGAAAAATAACATCACCTCGTTTTGGACAAGGGGCCTGGACGATGTTTTCTGCCATCAAATGCCATCAAATGCCATCAATCTTCGTAACTTTCTTGTGCAAATGCCTGTGGTCATGAATGGATGGGAGAACTGTCTTGACCTGGTGCGCCCGGTAATAAGGGACAGTCAAGATGCCGTTTCACCTTCAGATTTTGGAACTTCATATTGTCATCGTGTGAGTATAACTCATCTCCATATCAGTATTGTTTTAAAAAAAGGCTGCATGTATTGAATTATTAAATAATACTTTAATATATTATGGATGCCAGTGATATTTCATGATATTTCGATGAGAGGGAGAGAGAAACTTTTGGGTATGTACTATATAGACAGATTGTGTTGTGGGCAAATGCTTCCGATGCACTGCAAAAGTGCGTAATCAAATCTAAACGAAGAGGGTTCATCACAGCATACAACATTTCAGGGGGGCCTGCCAAGGGAGCCATGATACTGTGGTTTACTTTTCAACGGATTGCAAGCCCCAAACCCCATCCAATCTTCTATCTTCCTCATGTGTGCGCAAAGACTTTCACCTTCCCCATCAAACATTCGCATCACCAACATCTAGCAGCACCATCATCAATAAGCGAATCATGTAAGATACCAACCTATCATTGTCATCTTGCATGACTCACCAGAATGAAACTTGAGCCATCCATGCTTCTCCTAGATCCACGCAAGTCTCCTCAGGCCCCAGGGATGCAGCCCAAGCTTCAATTGCTTCGATCACCGAGGCTTTCCTCGGCTTCGCGACCATACTGCACGTGCAGCGAGTCACTTTTTTTGGAAGTTGATTGTTCATTCGAAAAGTCACCCGTGGAACCTACAAAGAGTAAGCAAACATTGTTCAGAATGGACAAACATCACGTAAATCCCAGCCTATTCACAAATTCTATAAAACATCCTCATAAAATCACAATTGCTCTGGATAGCCTCCCAAACCGGATCCCAACTATGGTCATTTCATCAGGGAGATTGGAGAGTGAGTCCATCCAGCCTGTGGGAGTAAAACAGCCTGTGGAGGTGTCTCCTGATATGATGCCCTGCCATATCCAAGGTTGCCCGGAAAATCTCAAGCGACCTGCATAAGCCTAGATATACGCTTGGTATAAGTTGAATAAGAACACACAGTATGCATTGTTACATGATTTGTTTATTGTGTATATATATATATATAAATACGTGGTGATGCTGCCGAACATATTAGATCAATAATATCATCAAATTAAGCACGACGTTTTTGCCATCCAAGCGGCACCAAGCCGCCTTCAAAATTGACAGCTTCGCAGAATTCAGCCCACGCTTTGATGCCACCCCGCAAGTAAAACGAGGAGCAGCACGCCTGCTTGGTGCAAAGTCTACCGGCTTGTTTGTCATCATGCAGACTGGACGCCACCTTTGGAATAGCCATAGGATCCATGTATGGTATAATTTACCTACAATTGGTTGATTTGTATGGTAAATGTATGGTAAATGTAGGTAAATATGCCATACATGGATCCTATGGGAAAGGATTTTCATAGTGGGTGATAATAATATTTGGATATCCTGAAGCCGCGCTTGAGCCAATGCTGTCCCCTGTTGCCTCTTTCCGATAGCAGGCGCTCACTGCGCGCTGAAACTGACGGGCACAATCAATAGACCTGACGCAGAGGTAGCAACCACATCTTGCTGGTTGGTGGTTTTTCACCAACCCATCTGAAAAACATGAGTGAAAATTGGAAATCTTCCCCAATTTTCGAGGCGAAAATAAAAAATAGTTGAAACCACCACCTAGCTTGGGTATATACAGTGAATGCTATCTCACCCCCCCGTACAGCTTGCCTTCTAGATCCATCAAAGGAGCAGAATACTGCTCGTTGCCACGGTTGGCAGCAGTGAATGACCTCATAAAACTAGGCATTACAAAAGTTAAAAGAAAGGGGATCCGTCCTGTTATTCTTCAAATGCATTCGCCATATTGCACTACAGTGATTCGTTCCAACGATGCGTACATCAGCTGAAGATATCTATTTGTATCTATGCATTTGACAGCCTAGGCCCTACAGTTGGAGGGAACAAACAAAACAGAATCTGCCACCAAAGCTCCAAATTCGCCAATTTCTGAGGAAAAGCTTCGTAGGCAATGTGCCAGCAACCAGGAACTTTTCCAAGAAAGAAGAAATCCTGCTCCGCTGGTAGAAATGAAAGAGGATGACATGATAATGAAATCCTCACAATGATGAATCGACTTTAAAAGGAGTGAGAAGGGTTATAAAAGGATGACGAAAGGAGTACAACAGGATTATGAAAGGATCATGAAATACTATAACAACTTGAAATGTATGAAATGTACATGACACGTACATGGAATGTAATGCATATGAAGTGTAAATGAAATGTATACGACTTGTATATGACATGCATATGAAATGATATGAAACGATATGAAATGATAATACAATGATAGTGAAAGAATAAGGGCAAGATATTATCATAAGATGATGAAAAATATTGAAAAGATCATGTAAATGATAAACAAAATGGAAGGATGATGAAAGTCAGGGAAGCTGAAACCCCTAAGCCCCCTGGGTAAAACTCTGCCATAGGACCTGCACGCTGTCTGAAAAACTTTCATAGCAGTTGAATAGTAGCCCAAGTGTAAATTGCAACTTGTCTTGAAGGGACCCATTCTCCACTTCCAGGTGATACATTTACCATCACAACTTGAATTCAATGAAGAGTAATGAAGCGGTGTAAAAAATCTAGGTGAATTGGGGTTGGCCCGCTGTCCGTGCCGCGAACGTCCACCACAACAAGTCGCGGATCGCCACGAGAAATCATTTGGGCAAGCTCTGCACAAGAAAGGGGTAGCGGCAGGTTGCAACCATTCAACTCCTCAATATCTCAGTCTCTTTTGTTGGGGTGGGGGCACGAACTCACTGACAGATTTGGATCTTTAGAAAAAAAACTAAAAAGCCAGCAATCGCAGTGTTTCACTATTCTTTCTAAAAGAACATGCAGAAAAATGATCACGAAACACTGCAACTCAAAGAATGAAAGCAGTAACAGTAGTTGGTGTGGTGGTATTGAGCACAGAAGCATTCAGATTAAGCAGCCAATGTTTAATCAAGCTCTGGCTCCATCATGAACGGTATACTCAAGTTAAATATGTTGGGAATAGCCGACTGACATCCACAATCTAACCTGTAGGACGATCTTTTTGGGGGATCATCCGCCGTTCCCCGTTCCCACGTAATCATAGAAGTAGAGAATAACATAGTAGGTGTAGCAATGTCTCGTTTTCATAGTGTATAAGTTGTCTGTAGTCGCGCCCTGAACAAATTGTATTACTATTTGACCTTGTTAACAGCTAAGGCCAGCACAGGCAACGTCCCGGTGGAAACAGGTCGCTGATGGGTACGAGCATTGTTGAGCCTGCCAGAAACATGCGGTTTCGCACATACCTAGTCCACACCTATGAACTCTTGTTTTGTGTGATATTTTCGTTGCGCCAACTCATTCAATTTGGGTAAGCCGAAACTGCGCTGGAAAGCTGTGGGGCCCCCCGGCGCCTGAAATGCCACTCGGTCCACACTGCATCCTTGCGCAATGGTGCACTGTGCCCACGGCGCACTGGAGCCTTTTTGCGATCCTCTTCCTGTCCATTCAGGAAGCCCCATGAGTGTCTGAAAATCCCAGTCCTGGACCATCTGGATATGTGTAAATCTAAACTAAACATCTAAATATACATATATATATATATAGATAGATATATATAAATTATAATTATATACATATAAAAATATATTTAGGTCTATATAAAAACCCAAACGTCAAATATCAAAATGCGATACCTTCTGCCTATATAATCATATCGTGGTTTTCGCCAAATGCACGTACCTAGCTATCAAGTCGAATCAGACGACCCAACTTAATGGCTTAGTGTTGGCTATCATGTCCTGAAGTGATATCAACATTGACTGAAAGCCTTGTGCTTTCTCCCAGAGTCAGTTTCTATCCCATGCGACGTAGAGTAGTTAGGAATAGAATGGACGTAATAGGTCAGATTTTATGAGGCTTCAGTAGATAAATAGAAATTCAAAATAGACGAAAGAAATTACGTACTATATAGATGACAAGGGATTGAACCAGATTTGGTAAACTTGATTGATTCGATTCTTGGAGAAGAGAAGGGTAGATTGAACTGGATTAGATTAACTACAAGTACATCAGATTCAATGAAATAGACTTCTATTCCATTTGATTGGATTAAATTGATTGAATATAGGAATTCTGTATTATAGGATAGACTCAACTGGACCTTATATCACTGTATCTAGATGGGATTGTATCTTAAAGATTGGATTAGCTGGATGAGATCGGATTAGACCAGATTAGGTCAGATAGACTAGCTAGATGGACTAGGGGTAGAGTTCCAGCAAATAGATGCGATGTGATGAGATTGAACAACATTGGGTACATGATGTTATCAAGTTGCTTAGATAAAAAGAAATAGACTGGATGATATTGGAATGGAATCAAAGGTTTCAATTGGAGTTTGGCTTAGTTTGGATGTCTCAATGTTGGATGTTAGGTTTCACTGCGTTGAAACATGGCACCAACAAGTCTGAAAAAAAAAAACTTCCCAACCCTTCACCCTTCTGGAAGGTGCGTTCTGGTTTGGTGAAATGGGAGGGTAAAAGGTCAAAGTAATAAAAGTATATAGATCCATGATATTCCATGATGATTTATAGAAATATAGATAGATCTGATTTGATTTCATGTGATTTGATTACTGAGACTTAATAAGAGTGGGTGAGAATACATGATGGTAATTAGATATTCTTGTGCATTGGATGGAATCACAGTGATCAAGTCGAAGTAGCAACAAGCCAAACATCTTAAAATCAATGTTTCAATCCATCGGTTTCCAGAAGAGGAAAACAAACACAAACATTTCCATACGGTGGTTTCCAAAAATAGGGGTACCCCAAAATGGATGGTTTATAATGGTGAAAACCCTATTAAAATGGATGATTTGCGGAAACACCCATACATTTCCATGGCATCAAAAATACCACACGTGGAACCTTCCAAAGGTCTGGCGCCGGATAGCTCAGCGCCCTTGACTGTACGTTGGGACTGTCTGGACTCTCCTGGATGTTGGCTGGTACATAGCGGGGTGTTTTGGGCGCCTCCCAAAAATCTATCACCAGTTTCATCAAATTTGGGGAGGCATCATTTTTGGATGTGGGGCTGAAAATTCTATCGCCACATCCATCATGTGAGAAACCTTTCGACTCGCTTCGACTCCTCATATCCATGATGCGTTTTGGGTTCCATAGCCCATGGCGACAGGGAACTTGGGTAGCTAGGAAGGGAGATGTTTCCTGAGGCCCGCTTTGTGTGGTGTCAATGATTGCCCAAGTGCCCTGTTTAAACAATGCCTAATACACAAAGTCGGGTCATTAGAGAAACGCCCAACATGTCAAGGCAGACCTCGTATGAGGATATGGGAGAAAGGATATAGAAAGCTGCACTGGAAGTGTGTGGCAAATGCACGGGAAGCGTACGGACCGTCCCACAAAGGCCCTGGAAATGGTATTGGTTCAAGCCTGAGCAGAAAAATCATGGAACCTTTCTCTTCCCGGATTTGGCCTTGGAACCGCCAAAAAAAAAAACTACACTCTCATTTAACCACGACGCGTTGTGGAATTCTACACTGAAAAAAAAGAGATTCCCATCATTCTCGTTCCTTATTGGTCGTTGTATTCAACTTCTGTTTGCAGGTAACGATCTTGCAGGCTCTTTACCTGCAGAATTTGATACGAATCAGAACAATGCCTGGAGGAAATGAGGCAAAGGTTTAGCAGTCTTTTGGCCTTCTCGCAAATAAAAAAATCTAAAAGAAACCTATACCCTTGCAAGATCACACCCACAACCGCCAGGACAATGATTGGTTCAACCATTTTGATCGTTTTGCAAGTCAAAAGCTTCATATTCAATAGAAGCAACCTATTAAAAAGTTGTCGTGGAAGCTTACTGTGTTTTCCAGAAGTAACTACTTGAGCTGCTCTTCGGCATTATCGCGCTTGTTTCTTTCAAACCACGTCGCAAGTCTGGGAGAATGTGACTCGACTCATGGGTGGTTTCACCCAAAATCAAGCTGCGCTTTGCCATGCAATCAGTTCCTCCAAACTTGCTGAGATGAGTACAAGATTCTTCACTGGGGTAGCTGAGCCATACATATTCTATCATCATAAAATGCCATTGGTAATTATGAATGAATGTATGTACATAGGCTCTAGTGCTCCATGTGATGGTCTGACATTTGAATCAGCTGCGCGGCTCTCATACTGCAAGAGCCGCTAGCAATGCCTCCAGAATCATTGCATCCGTGGTGCCTCTATTGAAGTGAAACTGTTAGTTTGTGCCAACTAAAAGGCACTTCTTAAGAGGAAAAGAAACCAGGCTCTCAGAGAAAACGAAAGCGTTTTCCACAGGAAAATGCCATTAAGAATGCCAACGACCATCAGTTTTTAGGGTTGTGAAATCCAAGTGGCTCACTATAGCTCTGGCCTCTCCCTTCTCCGAACGTCTCCGCACGATCCAACATTCCAAGGGTCATCGCCCGGAATTAGCGTGCCCATGCTTGGGCAAACCACTCAATCAATATCCAGCACTCAGCTCTTCAATCATTCAGATTCTTTGGAACATTTTGGAACCAACTTTTCTGTTGTACCATTTTCGTGGAGTGGAAAGTTTCATGGATTTTCTTCTATGCTTTCTGCAATACAAAGGACGGCCAAAACCATCCAAAGCACCAGCTGTGAAGAGTGGTTGTTTTCACTGGCTCTAGTCAGCATTCAGAGTCAGGTGATACACGGCGGTTTGGCGTTTTTACGTCCGCTGAACCACAGGAAGACCAACTGTGGCAGCTTATCCGGCCACAGCGTTCTCTTCTGCTTCCCATCTCACAAACTTGTCCTCCTGCCAGAATCCGACCTGCAAACTGAAAGCTCAGCTTCGTGAGACCTTAAGAAAAGGGACAGAAAATGACAGAACATTTGGAATTCGAGACAAAATGGAAAGGAAACCGCATTGCCCCAGTGCCAGCAAGCAAACTATAGCTTCCTTTCGTTTTCGCCTACTTGCCAAAAATTATCCAAATACTCAAACCGATTAACGTTCCTTCATAGCCTTTTCGCATCGTTTTGGCTCACATTCTATGGAATGGGGCTGCTTATGAGCTTTCCAGATAAATGAAGGGTGAACACAACTAGCAAATCATCAAGTTATATTGAGTTGTTCAGATGAAAACCCATGACATTCCCTTTTCCCCAGTTGCCTTCTGCTTCCCCGCATGCCTCAGCAGCATCAAACAACCAGTTGAGTCTAAATGACCTAGTTGTTTTTTCGATCTGAGACAGCAACGTCGTGAAGGTTGCCTTGCCATGGCGTTTTCCTGCTTGCCAACCACCCTCATAGACCTGATTGGTTGGTGGTTGTATCGAGATGTTGGCTTATGTTGCACCAACCAGGGGAAGAAAATCAGCCCTTGAAATCTCGTTTTGGCAATTTAAATGTCACTGAGGAAATCCTGTGGCCATCGTTTTGGATCATCAAGGATGACTACAAAGTACTTTTTTTGCGTGTTTCCTTAAATGGTGGTACCCCCCAAACACCCCAAAATGATCCTTTTTAGTAGGAAAACCCATGGTTGTTGGGTACCACCATTTTAGGAAACCCCCCTTTAGAGTTGAAACACACATGAATGGAGCGCTCTCCAAGATACAAAACCAGAATCTAAAGTGAAATAGGGGGAATAATGGCCCCAACATGTCCGAGTTCTCGTCACGTAAACAAAAACAAATTGAACACATAAAGCTCCTGATGACTGATGGTCTACGTAGGTGACCGACTTTTTTGTTTAACGAGCATGTCGTGTGACAGGACCATCCGGCGAACGTCAATGTCCCATGGAAACCATATGGGGGTTTCCTAAATGGTGGTACCCAACAACCATGGGTTTTCCTACTAAAAATGATCATTTTGGGGTGTTTTGGGGGTACCACCATTTAAGGAAACACCCATATATATATATATCAATATATATATATATATATCAAACTGAGTCCTCATGCGTTCATGTTTGGCCAGGTAAATTTCCCAAATCCATGCTTTGCATCATCCAGGTAGTCTCCTGGATCACATCGCACGACACGGAGGAATTTCCGACACCAACAGCGAGCGACCGAATGAAAAAAGCCGTACATACTTTTTCGTTGCAGTTCGTGTAAACATGTTTTAAGTAGTTTCAAATGAACATAACTCACATGAATTTTCATTGGGACGTATTCGGCCTGTGTATTGACAATCGTAACAGGATAGCGGCCGTTCTAAAATTGTGTTTGTCATCAACTTTTGTCGGAGCCAGTGGTTGAAGACAGGCCAAGCAAGTCAGCGGGTCCTTCATAGGTCATAATTCCCTGTCGCCGACGCAAGGATTCACAACATTGACATGAACAGGAAAGAAATCCAAACATCTGAACAACCCACCAAAACCGGAAAAATTGGGGCATTTTCACGATTGGCACACACACACACACACAACAAAAAAAAAGTGGGGAGGGTTCCAAATTTACAGTTCACCAACTTCGGAATACATGGATGGCAACATCCTCAACTCTTGTCCCCACAAATCCCGCCACCCAAACACCCGGCTGTCGCTCCCGCGCCTTATCGGTGGTCCAAACCTGGGAAATCTTCACAAGAGACGTTTTTTTTGTACCCTTGCAGGTATGATATGAAACAATTATCTACATGATATTCACTGCATTTTCTAGGAACTGTTTAAACTACTATATGAGATCTATGTCCTTGGAAATTCTTAGTTGGCTGACAACTTCGTGAGGTACTTCGGCAGGATCATGCAGGACTTGATGATGCCACGACTTGACAGCTGGCCATTGCCACTCCCAAGTTCAGTTTATCTAGTTTAGGAATGTCTAGGGTCTGAACCAAGGGCCAAACCAACAACAACCAGGTGTATAAAAGATGTCTCACAATGGCTCTCTTATTCGTATGCCAATGGATTTGGCGTCTTTTGTGGAATGTATGCATATATTGGTCTACAATTTAGACACGTATGTATATATACATTCGGTCCTGCCAAAACAATGTAACAGAATAATGAAGGTTAAGAAAGGCCCCTTAGTAAAGTAGTGATGATTATTTTCCGCACTGTCACATTGTTCAGGCGCCCCAAATTATACATATTTATGTTTATGTTTAGAAACACGCATGATCCCTAAAAAAACAATCTCCAGCATCACCATTCTCCACAATGAATATTTTTGCTGCCTGTTAGCCGTGCCCACCATTCCTGCTAACCTGATATCTGTATCCATGTATGACATCATCTGTGCCAAGAAGCCATTTTACCCTTTCCAGAAAATCGGCCGTTCCTGAGTATTAGCAGAGGAGACGCGCCAACTTCCTCCCATGACCCCCCCATTTTGGGAGGCACGGTTAAGAAGATTCCATGCGATAAGAGTATGCTCCAGAAACTTGCAGGGCTCTTCAATTAAAAACAAGCAATCGATTGGCAATCAATCAAAGACAATACAAACATGAATATACATATATATATATAGATATCTCTCTCTCTCTATATATATATATATATCTGTGTATGTGATCATTAAACAATATTGGTTAATGATTTGATTATTCAAATATGTATATATATATATACATGTGTGTATGTGTGGCTACTATTGCAAACGTCACAACTTGTAGTCAAGGTACACATATTGCCCCTCATAAGAACGCCCATCGCTCCACGAATGCTTTCCAGTGCCATGCTGTTTGTCCTCAGCTGCAACATGTAAAAACCAGTGGCACGGACTACTGTTGATGGTTCAGAAATCCTGCATTACCTGGGATGTATGAAACCTTGTAAATAAAGGGATAACCTACCTGTCAACTGGTGCAGGATTTCTTCCATCAACCGTATCACCAGCACTTAGGTTTGTCTGCTGCAAGCCCTGCCTTTGCCTTGCAAGATGCCCTTCACTGAGAGAAATGATGTTATAAGTACTGGCAAATGTCTGTTTCACTTGAAGTCGACAAGTGTAAAAGTTTCTAAGGCTGTTGCACTCTTCCAGTCGCCTTCATACCTTACATCCAAGTGCATCAAATAAACACATTCACAACTTGGCCTTTTAGGTCTCTTTGAGATCAGGATCAGCTGGGCTTAGCACGTTTCAATGTTGCTCTTGTAGACACCTGAAAAGAGGCAAATTGGAATTGATGGATTCTTCCAACTCTTCCGGGACTCTTACTGGGGATTTCGAGGATACATACAACAACAGACTTAAACAGTATATAGTACACAATAGTACACATACATCCATGAATGTATATATATATACATACATATATGCGTGTGCATGTATGTCCATATCTTGATAAATATCCATACTTTGTATATATTTCTCACATTGTTGCACTTACAAACCCTCATAAGTATCCGGTGGAGATGTTTCAGTATTGTCTTGGTACGTCTTGGCATGTTCTTTTTTCAAACTCTCACTTTCTGAATCTGAGTGACTATATAATTGTGCAGTCGCATGCAAAACTAAAGAACACAATTGGGGTTCTTGTCTTGGATCCTTGGAGTGCTTGACATGGCACAGAACATGATGATCAAAATACAGCAAGCTTTAGAATTTGTCAATCCTGTAAGATTTGAACCATGAAAAAAGATAATCCAAGGCTTCCTCAAGAATCATTAAAGTATCGAAACAAGAAGATGTTAAATCCAAATGAGCAACAACATCCCCATCTGAAAACAACCCTTTCTCAGCAAATTGCAGCAAAGGCACCATAACCTTCGCGCTTTCCGTCCACAACCCCTCCTTGCAGCATTGCTTTGTGTTGCTTCGTGGCCATGAACCCATGGTGTGTACGATGTTGGTCCGAACAACTTTTAGCTACAGTAGATTTGGCAGAAACCTTGGAGATAGCACAATAAGGACAGCTGCCTTATCCACCAATAAATGGATGACAAACTCAATTTGCTTTTATTTCAAACATCACCACCTGCAGAGTCAGAGTAGTTAAGAGTAAGAGGCATAGTAGGAGCAGTAGCAGCACCAGGAGGAGTAGGAGTAGTAGTTAGTAGTTAGCAGTGGTAGTAGCAGTAGCAGTAGTAGTTATTTTAATGATAGTAGTACAAGCAGGAGAAGAAGCAGGAGCAGCAGTAGGAGCAGAGCTAGTAGGAGTAGTAACAGTTGTGGTCATCGTCGTCCCAGTTGGGATGGGGGATTCACTCAGAGATGAGTGAGATTGAGAGAGCTTCTTCTTGCTGACCAAAGATGTGTAAATGAAAAGTCTACTGGAAATCAACACCTCAACTCCCAGTCCTACATAGGAAGCCTCATCCTTCTCGTACTTCAATTCGACCTCGGCTTACCATGGCGACGGTTGGTGAATCAAAAATTGCCTTAGCAAATGGATTCATGTCAATGAGGAAATAGGACTGAATTCATCCCAAATAATCAAGTCACATACTCATGATCGTTTAAATCGGCATATTGACTACCTTTCCTTTAAAACAAGCCAAGACAGGGTTTTGTGACGCTGCTCCAATGACATCCTTAGCCATCTTTGCAGCTATGGCACGTTTGTTCCGTTAGCCTCTCAAGCCAATTTCTGAGCAATGTCTGCAAGGCACTGTCAGTGAGTCATTCATTGCCCGTTTCTTTTACATATGTCTTTTTTGCTCGCTCAAAGCATTATCTGTACATGCCCAGCACTGTAATCAAACACAATGATCCAAATGCTAAATCACAATCACTATAGCATAGCCACTGTGGGACTGAGTCACTGCACCGTGGCCAAGGAAACTCGAAACTCTGGAAACTCAGAAGGTCAGGAAGTTCCCAACATGTTCCCAACGCACCAGCCGCTTGCTGCACACTGTACACTTGCTGCATCACCTTTGCACCAAATCAATAGCCTCGAAACAAATTTGGACTTATTTTTTGCCATCTCCATATCCCATAGGATCCATGTATGGTATATTTACCCACATTTGGCATAAATTCATGGTAAATGTTGGTAAATATACCAGTCCCATGGATCCTATGGGTACAGAACTTACATCCCCGGGATCTGCACCAGGAGAAATGGAACATGCCAATCTTAGGCATGGAGAACTGCGTCAGGACCGAGCAAAACTTGAGCTTCTAAGCCCTAGACATCCAAGTCATCCTCCAGTCGTACCGATCGTGAGGATCCGGTGTGAACGTATATAACCCCTAAAAGCCTTTCGCCTCAGGAGATATTTTGGGTTTTTTTTCAACAGCTGCAAAAAATAGGCTTGACTGGCACTGCCCGCAACTAAGTGCTGCGATGATGGGGCAATGATCCACTATTCACTTGCAATACATTCAGGTTCTTACTATGAATCCATCTCTTGGGCCATTCAGAATAAAGAGTTTCGGGAAAGCATTGGCTGTCACACACCAAAAAATTTGCTTTATATAAATAGGATTTGAGTACTCCTTTTAGAGGGGTCACTACTTTTTGTGATGTTTTTTTTTCATGCCATGCCACGGGAATGGCATCCGTAGAATCAGATTCAGTCAGAATCAACAAGGCCCTATGGACCCCGTGTCTCCAATTCCTCGGTTTGACCCGTTGATCTGCAGCTTCATGACCGTCCTAGCCCTCTGCAAGCCAGAAAATAAGAGACGTTCTGGAAATTCATAATGTCCTGGTTCATCATTTCATGCTATGCAGATGATATCTATATATATATTACACATTTGGTTGCATAAAGGTAGGTTGTATATGAATATATTGACTTTGTACGACCATCTTCAATAAGATTCAGTGACAAAGCTCAGAAGTTGACATAGAAAGCACCTCTGACATGCCACGGCCAAACCTGGGCTGAATGGAAAAGGTGGAAATTGGTGCATTTCCAACAAGGTCGGGAGGCAACCACTAGCAAGGAAAATGAACTGATGAAGTCCGATGAAACCCGCATAAAAGTTGCAAGATGGACATATACAGAGCACAATGTAGATATAATATAGATTTCTGCTTTTTTCTCTGTATGCATTTCTGCGCAAAGATACAGGTATATAAATGTTATAGAATGTGGTTTTATGTATGCATACATGCATACAAATATATATATATATAGTGATACGAATATATATATATATACATATAAGAATATCTTGATATATTATATACTATAAATCACACATGGGTTAGCAAGAGAAATTGTATGCACATTTGGTATATACATCCGCATATTGTATGACAAAAAAACATTAATTGGGTGATTCCTTTTGTAAAAGCCTTCTGGCCACAGCAGCGAAAACATGCTGCGGATTCGCGAATAAGATCATGCTCACATGACTTCAACTGTACCAGCCAGAGATTGGCATAAAACATTTGAAAGACTGCACATGGCATGTGTCATGCCATTGCAATTCCTGGCATATTTCCTTGGTCCCCTTCTATAGTGACAATTTGGAGCACCCATACTTGGTAGTACTGCTGGTTTATCATGCTTCTCAGAAAAAATCCCAGAGCCATGCGGACCAGAGTCTTTGTTGGATCGTCGTTGAATGCTCCTAAATTGCAAACTGTGCCGATAGTTCCCATAGACAATTAAACTACTAAATGATACTCCAAAAACTTTTCCGGTCCTAGTGACTAGGGAAGCCTAGATATGGAAACTCAATAAAACTCATGTAAATTTGGACTCTGGACACATTTAGAATTTGATGTTTCTGTAACGTATGCCTCTTTTCCTCAGAGTTCGAGATAAGATTGTCCAGATTGCCTTTGATTTCGGAAGAAATCTAACAGAGATGCTTTAGGTTGCACAATAGATCTTGGATGATCTGGATTTGCGAGGCCTTCGGTTGTGAATGGTTGCGATATAGATCTTGATCTTATAGAGACCGAGATGGTCAGAAACTCACCATTTGTTCCCTCCACTTCTCGGGGGAAAACTGGGGAATCTCCCTCTTGGGCGAAAGATAGGATACGCGGATGCCCCAAAAGGTGTATCACCACAAGATACCATAAGACACCTTTCTGATTTTTTTTTGTTGAGACAACTTCAACTGGAGATGAAACGGGTGCTGGGATGCAGGCAAGAATCTAACATGTTCCCAGCCTGGAATGAAGGAATTTATAGTGTCTCCCCTGCGATCTTGAAGCATGTGATGTAGCCAACCTTGAGGCAGCGACTGATGGGCCAGATAGCTGCGTGAATCATTTCCCATCAACGAGCTCTCAAGAAAAACCAATTGTCAGATCCTTAAAGGGGGCATCTAAATCCACCATGATTTAGATTAGCTTCAGATTTCATGTTTTGCATTTTTCTGATTCACATCAATGAAAACCCCCCCCCAAAAAAAAACACCCACTTTGTGCGCATCTCCTGTGTCATGTGTGTTACTGAGGGGGAAACCAATCATCGTCAAACATCCATTGCCAGTTGCAAAGACATTGTTTTGGCCGACCTGACTGGTTCATCAGGGGACAGTTGGTGAAGGGTGACTAATCAATGGCATTGTCCCACCAAGAGTGCCGATTTTCCATACATCATCCGGAAACCCTTTCGCAAAGGAAACCACTCCCTACTTCGGTCTCTGGTGATTTTGTGTTTTCAGGCCAGTTGGAAGAACTGATTCTGATAAGTTACAAATGCTCCCGTGGGCTTCAGTTGCTCCAGCAACATCTTATTTCGCAGGTCTTTGGCGGCATCATCTGCAGGTAAGAATCCTGCAAGCGACAAGATCACCTGGCAAAAGCAACCGGGTCATGTGGGGATGACTTCTTTTCAAGGCCCATGCTGATGCCATTCAAGTCTCGCGCCTGAAGATTTTCTGGTGTCAGGTTTTTGGGTTGCAAGGTCCTGGAAAGCATGTAGGATGATGCCAAAGCACACCTTGCTGGGACCAGTGGTGCAGCTGCAGGATTCAGGATGAACAATGCGACAAAGTCCCGAGAAGCCTCTCCCAAATGCCGAGGTTTCGCATACGAAAAACACGGTTTTTCGAATATTGACTGAGCGATGGTATATTATATCGAATATGAGGCATACATCTAAGATAAAATACATGTACATATACATACATATATATATATATCCATGTCAATATAACGATAAATATGCACACATGTGTCAAAAGTCCTGGTATGATATGGTGCTTTTGTTGGGACCTGGGTGAATCTATCGATCGCCACAACCTGTGCAGGTTGACTCAAGGTGGTGTCCCTTGCCTCTCCCTCTGGAATGACAACCAATGGGTGCCATACCAATGACGGTTTCATACCAAGGGAGGTAGCGAAGCGAGAGCTAGATTCTTATACCTATACAAATACATACATATGTATACGGTAATGCGTGGACATATGTGGACATATTATTCATATGTAGATATCGCCCATATCTTAGGCTCATTTGTCTTGCAAAGTGCTTACATTATAGTACAATTTGAAGTGATCAATTCTGTATGCGGGTGTATAGAATCGTATAGACATAATATTGACATATCGGACTTGCCTCCGCTCCGCCAGTGTTGATCATCCGAAGCACACGATGCACCATTTGATGGTTGGAAAATACCAGTAAAGATCCTGCATGGCTTGCTGAATGACAAAACTTATCATCATCAACTATGCAGTTGAGGAATTCACACCATCTTCGTGTGTAGGTTGGGGGGCATATGCCTTCAGAGGCTAGTGATGGCTGATCCTATAATGTCATTCCACAGCGTCATTGTCGGGCTTTACCACCCATAGAAGCATGCTGTATGTCCGTGCATTTTTCAGATGATGAACCAGAAGAGCCTTCAGATAGCACAGAGCACATCTATTTTGAGCAGAAATTTGAACGCATAGGAGCAAATGATGGCGGTCGTGGTGTTTCGGCACATGATAATAGCATATAATAGCAAACTGACTAACGTTTTCCATTCTCAAATGTCAAAGAGTGCCCATAGACATTCATCTACATTCCAGGTGCAACTACAGGCTCTTTCTCTGTTCACACTGACTTGCTTAAGCACTGCTCTTAATTACATACCAATAATTTTCCATCTCCACTCTTTGCCCAGCCCAGGGCATCCCATGACCCCATCTGTTCAGACCTTGCTGGATGGGAACTTTGCAATGTGGCACCGATGGCTCTTCACCAGCCATAGCTTTCTTGAGGCTATGGCGGGTGAAATCCCTAGCATTGTCACCAGCATCTGCGATGGCCAAAACATCAAAAGGTTCACGTCCACAAAATTCCATCTCACCGCCCTCCAAACAATCATCCACATGGTAGTAATACCTGCAGCAATGGCTCAAACACTTATTGCGTCATATCTGCGGTATCGGAAACTCATACTGGAGACAGTGAATTATTATGCTGTTGATGGAAGAAATCCGGCGATCACCACCTGGGATGTATAAAACCCTGTGAATAATGGGATATATCAACATCTATCAACTGGTTAGCCGGATTTCTTCCACCAACAGTATCGGTTCTTCCAATCAACTGTCAGGGCAACAACGAAAGTGATTGCAGCTGGAAAACAAGACTACTGCTGCCACATCTTCACGATGTCCATCCACATGCCACATTCCAACGTACTCTGGTTCATTCTCACCAACTTTGGGAGGAAGAATAATTCCTCGGTTTTTTTGGTTGTTTCTTGCAACAAAAAAACATGTTGTTTGGTTCCAAAATGTGGCAGGTAGTGGTAGGCAACTAAAACGAGCCATGTTTTTAGATCCCTTTATATAGTAGCACTCATATATAGCTTAAACACCACGCATCTATAAATCTATCTAATCGAGTGCCCCAATTTGGAGACCCACAATGCTGCTGCGGGACTCTGGGCTTTGAAGACGACTTGAAGCCTGACCCAAGAATACATCAACCATCAACTCTTCCCCTAAAAGATGTCTTTTGGCATTTGCATATACTTGCCGGAAACAAGACCATGTCACCCACTATGCAGCAAACTCATAAAGCCACACTAGCCTAAAAACAGCCTGCTTAGCACCAAAGAGCCTCTAGAATTCAACGATTACAAATCATTATGATATACTGATATACCCAAAACCCCCCAAAAAAAAACATCGATTTGTAACATCCGGCTTCCCAAGTCATTCCATGTTTTGTTGCCTTTCATTTTTTTTCGCTTGGCATTTCAGACTCAACCAGGAAATTCACCCCCCCGCCTTCGTCGATCTAACAACAACTGAGGCCGTCGTAGCTTGGCAAGTAAAGGCAAGGCACTCTCCAGCACTTGGGTGGCAACCTACGAAACCAGGCATTCATTGGAAATCATTGGACTTCAAACAGGAAAGTTGGCAGTTTTGGGGAACTTATCTATTAAATCTATTACATAATTCTTGATTTTCCAGAAAACAAACATTTTTGGATAAGTAATTTGGGTGCTTGATGATGTTTGAACTCTGAACCAGGATGTATCAGCAGCATGTATCACTACATCGGTATGCATGAGACCTGTTGGAATTAAAACCTTGGCTGCAAAAAAGACCGCTGGAACTTACTTTCCAGACAAACACAAATTTGAAGCTGGAATCTCCAGGAATTTTTGTTTGAACTTGAACCATGTGAACCCACTTCCCATCCATGGTCCCCATTCTGGAAAGTTTGCCTGCTTCGCCAAGGCTGGGTATTTATGGCAGCGGCTGCCACCAACAATCTCAGCATGTCCATCTGCATCAACGTCGAACTCGCAAGGTACCCACACAGGGCCATCGGTCACACAGTGATGGGCTCGCGAGCGATGAACAAACCTTAGAGTTGACATGGTATGAGTCATTCACATCGAATAGCTGACCCAAAACAACCAGCACCTAGCAGCAAGCAGCCAAATACATTCGCTTGAATAATATATCAACGGTGCCACTTACTTGAAAATTATTTACAGTCTGTTGAAACTTGTGTTTCCTGTGATCCCTATCTTTTTTGCACTTGAACAAAGTCAAATCTTTTTTTCCAGGCTTTTTGCCAAAGCAAATCCACAAGCAATTGACTGGTTCGGATCCACAATCATCTGATAGCGAGGAATTGGCCTGAACCATGATATGTCGCAAGTTAACCACTGGGGAGGTGTTTGCAAAAAGAGATGGACATGATGATACTGTCATCACTAAGGTTATATTGATGTATACTGAGTATACTGTATATAAGTATCAAGTTATATCTCTTATAGCCGTTGGTCTTCTAAGCCGGTTGCTTCATCTTTACAAATAGGGGTCCAAGTATGAAAAAAAAACACCACCTGGGTTTGGGGCTGCCAAAAGATGGGGAACAAAGTCGCTATCTATCTTCCAACAATGAAAGGCAACAAAGTCCAACCACATCCTTGCAGCAAGCCTAGGTACAATATACCACAAATCCTACTAAATCCTTGTTTGATCATTGCCCTTCAATCTCTCCATCCCATATCTATCTGTACATCTACCCATTCCATAGCCATATCCCACCTATCTGCTGTGAGGTTAGCATGGGCATCCAGAAGTTTCTTAATGCGCGGCATTTCCATCACAGTGCTCCATACATCTGAGTTCACCCATCGTCGGCAGCCATATGGTAGCTTCCAACATGGCGACGGAGGGAAGATGCCCTTGGGGATCAACAGGTCTTTTCCACGACGTTTTTCGCTTGGCCGCTGATACATCAAAACCTCGAAAGATTCAGGGTCTACATCGGAAGGATTTTTGTTGCTGCACAAACAACTATGCTGAGTCTTTGATTAGGTGCCGTAGCATTGACGGGGCAGTTCACCCACTTCACTCTAGATACAGTTATAGATGATCATATATGATTGTGTGATAATATGTACGCTATATCTCGTTGCCATTTATAATGTGTGGTTGAAACAACTGAAAGATACTCTGTGAGAAATCTGTTCGCAGTGATTCATCTGCTTTCTCGAAGGCCCGGGTGCTTTCATGTTGCCAGGTAACTTCAAGCTTTGTGTAGATCACCCAGCAATCAAAACGATGTTGGGTCACAAATTCCTCAGAACAGAACACCAAGCAGCTAAGCCTAAGCCAACTAGGACAGCACCAGTTAAGCAAAACTCTTGATGCCTAGCAAGCCTGCTTACTTGCCGAGAGTCTTTTGTCTCTTGAATTGCCTGGATCGTGGCAAGACTTCGATGGGGTAGTCTTTCGCGATCAATTTTCACCCCACAAGTGCCTCCAAAAAAGGTATCCGGGTCACCTCAGACACCATGCAGCTGCTGAGTTTGCTCATGTAACAATGGTCCGGCCAAAGCCGTGCTTAGGTCACAGATGCTGCAACATCCATGAATCCCAGAACTTCAATTTGTAGGTTCCCTTGTCCTGTTGGTAATGCTGAAAAATTCCATTGTCTGTCAACTCTAGGAGGGTTATACGAATAATAAACTAGTGTAGATATAATGTATATGTACAGTCTTTAAAACAAAAATATATATATTTAACTATATGTGTATGTTTATGATATTAATGCTTCTAGATAATTTCATAAATCCACATACAAATTGTTCAGAATGTTTCTATGGGTACTACCATCATTGTATCAAATCCTTTGATCCCTTCTCCACAGCGAGCCTTGACCGCTTTGCTGGCAAACATAAACCCTTGGGCCCATGTCAAGTTGTTGCCTGGAACTGGATGATAACCCCAGAGATCGGCATTTCTCAAACTCCAATGGAAAAAGTCCAGCTTCAACTTTCCTCTTTGGTAGCTAAAATCTAGATTTGCATGTAACATATATATACATAATTCATTATATCATATAAATTTGACAGTGGAAACCCTACCAAAAAGCCGAAATCAACGAGATTAAAAAAAAAAAAAACAAATCAAAAAAAACAAATTCAAAATAGGCCCTAATGGAAAAATAAATAAATGAAAAACAAATCCAAAAATCAAAAAACCTGGAAACCACTGAATTTGCTTGTTTGTTTTTCTTGCTATATAGGTTTTTTTGAAAATCCCAAAATCGCAAAAAACCTTGCAAAAAAAAAAACAAATCCAAAAATTGAAAAAAACAGAAAAAACAAATCCCTGGAAAACACAGAATGTTGTTTCTTTTTGTATTATTTTTCTTGCTAGGTTTTTTGAAAATCTCAAAATCGCAAAAAAACCTTGCCAAAAAAAAACGAAAAAAACACAACAAATCCCTGGAAAACACTGAATTTTGTTGTTTTTTGTTTTTCCCTTGATGGATTTTTTGAAAATCCCAAAATCGGAAAAAAAACAGAAAAAAAAAACTGAAAAACATCGAATTTGTTTTTTTTTTGTTTTTTAATTGTTCTTCTAACATAGGGAGATGTGGGAGGCGCGTTACCGTTCTTAAATATAAATATCACCGTTACCTGTAAACATATAGGTTGTACATTATCATCATGCATAACATCTTTGTTTGACCACGTATCGGCTCTTTACCATAATTCCCCATTTCAGCTTCCATGCCTGATTGCCATAGAGTCAGAATCTTTCACTCTCCTGAGGCGTGAGGAGTGTTTTTTTTGGGTGGGGGGGTCGTCAAAAATTATGGGAAACGGAGAAATCTCTCTCGAGTCAAAAAAACAATCAAAAAACGGATTTTCATGTCAAAGATTTTATCGATCACGACCAACAATTCGACTAGCTGCAGATGGGAAGCTCATGGGGCTCCAGTGTTATTCCATTGCAAAGAAGGGTCAGGCTTGCCTTTTCAACTCCCATTGAAGCTGCAACAACATCAAGTAGAGACTCTGCCGTGATTTCTTCTGGTAAGGAAGACACAAAGATTTCAGCTCCAACCATGCTGTGTCCAATAACTCTGGGCAAATCAAAGCCTCAGCTGTCGGGTTTTTAACCAGGGGAAACAACTTGGCCTGTTGCGCTTGTCGTTCAGAGACCTTGTTGTAACATGCTGAAAAGCTGAAACTAGATGAAACATTGATGAAACTAGGATGAATGATGATGAGATTGTTTACAGTGATAGAAATATTAAACATCCTTCGGGATGAAATAATAACTATATACATTTATGACATTTGCGGATGCGATACACTTCATGTCACTTGATATCCTGTAATTTCCCAAGTGGTCCCAAACACTGGACGAAGATCCCACTTGTTTTTTTGCAAACTGAAGCTCTCAAATTGATGATTCGAGAGCCATACGCTGCCCGTGGGAGTTGATATCCAGGACGGACCTCTTTGCCACCAATCATGTTGTCATCCTCCCAGAAACCATCGTCGTCGCTCCACCCATCTGCAGAGGAAGGTGAGAACGACACCAAAATGAAGCTGGAATTTCTCTAGCATGCCGTATGCCCATGCAGCTCAAACAAAAACTTCGCCAAAAGCAACGACGGTAATCCAACCTTTTGACATGCTTAAGACATCTTAAGACTCTGCCTTCAGATTCGACAAGAATATGGAGCAATGAGACTGACTCAAATCACTTTGGAAGATTTCCGGTTCTTGCCTTCCTCATCTTGACTCGCTTCACTCCTGTCACTGTCGATCTCTGAAATGTGAGGAAATGCCCAGCATTCCTCGTCAAAAGGCACCATACGCTCTTGAAGAGCCTCTGCATAGGGCTGCAAATACTCTGCCATGGCCATTCCAACGAAGGATGAAATGCAGCTGCAAGAATTGAGGATTCTTCTGTGTCATCTGCATGTCATAGACTCACTTCCTACATAACAATAGTGAATAGTGATATCTTATGATATCTAACGTGGCCCGGATCGCCGAACCATGCCCAGTGGGTGAGCATTCTAGATGAAAGAAGGATGCTGGCAATCTGCGGGCTAGTTGCTGACAACTTGTTTGCATTGGGCACGCTCATATTTGACCCTTAAAAGTCTGGCTATGGGGATATTGAGCCATCTGACTGTGACAGTTCCTCACAGCACAGGTCTTCGCGATATGGATGTTTGCAGCTAAAGATCCGCAAATTTAAATTTAAAATGATACCTAGACGTTTGATGGTCAAATTACCCTCCCCAAAACTAGCAGCTTGCCCTTGAAAATGGATGGTTGGAAGACTTTCTCCTTTCTTTTTGGGGCCCTCGGCCTATTTTCAGGGAAAATGTTAGTTTCAGGGAGGCTACGAGATAAAAAAAATCCTGACTCGACAAACTTTGCTAAACCGCTGGCCTTGTCAGGTGCAGCTTCCACCTTCCTTGAATGGCGATATCAGGGACCCATCATCAAAAACTCAAGCATTGGATACTGGAAACCAAAGGTTAATAAGCCCTTAACAAGCCCTTATTTCTGCTAGGGGTAGTTTTCATAAAAGTTAGGGGGGCCATGATGTTGATTCAACACTTTCCATCAAATTCACAAGTATGGTGGAGTACTTATTGTATTATATAATTATTGAAGACTCAATTTTCGAAAACACGGTCCCAAGATGTCCCAAGCAGTTTTTCAAAATTCACAAACATCAGCTGGTTCAACGATTCATGAACAGCTCTCATGTTGGTTTCATGTTTACAAATTCCAGCCGAACCGCGATGTTTTTTCACTTGGGCCCAGTGTCTTTGATTCCGCAACCTCCTCGGTACCAGCAAGACCTGTTCCTTCAACCGGTTGGATGGAAATGTCTTTGCCTTCGAGCCAGTTCGCGACACTGAAAAAATGGGGCACTTAAAAAAAGGCGACCGTTAGCTTTGCATGAAAAGGCTACCCTCCGGGGAACTAACATATCCCCCTGATAAGGCATATTTGAAGATGATGATTTTCCCTTTCCCCAGGTTGGGATATATTAGTTTCCTGGAGGGTATTCGTTTTATTCTGATTTTTTCTGGAAAAATGCGACCCATTGTCATCCGATATCATCCGATGATCCATTCTCATATCTACAAGATTCTAAAGACTAGAATGCTAGTGTGTATGCAGTACATATATGCAAATATCACCTATCATTGGCAATCTGCACTTATGTTTTCCCAATTATACCTCTTTATAAAATGGGGTCTGGCAAGAGCACTTTGTAAGCGCAAAGGATCCCCATTTCATAAAGATCTATTCATCAGGGATCACTTAAAAAATACTTAAAATCAAGACTGCAATGATGGATTATCATATCTTCGGATGAGTCGCGGCATCTTTTCCGAACCGAAAAAAAAACATCATTTTTGAAGGCTGAAAAAGCGAGAAAACCTCAGGTCAAGATCTCCCCCAAACCTGTAGGAAAATGGCCCCACCTGATTCATCCTTGTCCCCGCAGCAAGCGGCACACTTTGACGTTTGGCTACCCATGAGTTTCCCTGGCACCGCCCGGAAAAGAGATAGGAAAAGAGATAGGGTACAAACAGAAATATCACAGAATGATCAGAACGAAAGAGGAAGATGGAAATTAGATGGAAATGGATTTGTTTGTCGTGCATGACTGCAAAGCATGTGCAAAGAATTCTGTGAGATATGCTGGTAACATCTTGTTGTCAAGCGGAAGTCGACGGAAATGGACACCATGGAACACCATGGGATATCCATGATCTGGTTGACAAGAATTTCAGTCCAAGCAAAAAATGATAATGTCTTAATGTCTATTAATATACGTATTTTTTATTCAGGAAAACATCATCAAAATATATCAAAATATCATAGTTACATCACAAAAACCAATAGGTACTACGTATACTCAATCCCAAGTGACGGCATCTATTGGGAGAAAGCAACCAACTGATCAACAGATCGCCTGCAAATGGTAGGCCTGCAAAGCGTGGAATCCAACAGTGGCACTGAGCACTGTTGGCAGCGGACAGGATGAGATGCCTTCCATGCCCCAATGTGCCATGATGTGCCCTGTACATCCAGGCACTATGAACACGAAAGTCGCCATCATAAACCTCATTTTTTGTGAAGATGTGCCAATTTAAATCCAATTTGGAAAGGCAGAGTTACATACCAATTGTGAAAAGGCATCTTCCATCTTCCTTGAATTTACCAGAAGCAATGCTTGACTATGGCAAATCAATGACCCTCTTGTTTCAAAGGAACTTGAAACAGCTGGTTTGTGTGATTTCAGCCGCTCCCGTTGGATTCTCCACATCCCAATCTGCAAGTACACACTTTTTCAAATTGGTTGAGCTGTGTTGAGCTTGCCTTCCCACATTTCGCACAGCCCCAGACTGTCTTAAAATGTCTTGGGACCATTGGTACCTGCCACACTGATTCGATGTAGCCCATCACTTCGCGTGTGTGCAAAAGTGACAATTTCACAAAACATGGGCTCAAAGGTGGCTGGAGCCATGCTACCTTGTACGCCCTTGCTTCATTTTATCCCTAGCTCTACCAGAACCACGACCTCGGACATCACCATAGCGGGTCCCTATGTGCTTCCCAGCTGTACCCTTGGGTGCTTTCGGATTGGCCTTGGGTGCACGGCTCGCTTTAGGATGGGCCTTTGGAGCACGTGAAGCTGTTGGAATTGCTCCTGGCAGTTGATTTGAAGGCGGGCCTGGAATGGGTGGGCCTGGATAGGGTAAAGTCTGATTGGGTGGGCCTGGTGCAGCTGGAAGTGGATTTGGTTGACTTGGGGCTGGGAGTACTGGAGCTGCTTGTGGTCCATCATCGTCATCATAGCTGTAGTCGTCATCGCTGTAGTCGTCATAATAGCTGTAGTCTGACTCCACCCCTGCAGGAGCTTCCGGCACGGGTGCTGGCACAACTGCATGCACAGGTGTCGGCACAGTAGGTGCTGGCACTGACACAGATGCTGGCAATGCATACTGTGCTTGCTGGGACTTTGGTTTCGGTCGTGGCGGGGACGGGGGGCGGCGCACTGGCCTAAATTGTGGCTGAATGGCCTGTTGATGCTGCCTGTGCTGTTCATGCTGCCTGTGCTGTTCATGTTGCCGGTGCTGTTCACGGTGCCGGGGCTGTTCACGGTGCCGGGGCTGGTCACGTTGCCGGTGCTGTTCATGTTGTCGGTACTGCTCAGGTTGTCGGTACTGCTCATGCTGCCTGTGCTGTTCATGCTGCCTCTGCTGTTCATGCACTCGGTGCTGCTCATGCTGCCTGTGCTGTTCAGCAGGAGTTTGCCGATTCCTTCTGGCTGGCCATTGTTGATTGCCGTGATTGGCATGATTGCGATGGTTGGGTGGCATAGGAGGACTATGGGGCCGAGCTGATGCTGGTCTCACCTGCCTCTGCGATCGCCCAGGTGGTGGGGTTGGGGCCCGTGGAGGAGGCTCATTCCGCATCCGCCTGTTTGTGGCATGATAGTGCTCGTAGAAGACCTCCCGACGGCCATGGGGTGGCGAACGATCACTGGGACCGTGTTCTCGATATTCTCGCTGTCGCTGTTTGGCATGCACCATCGGAGGAGAGACGGCCCGTTCTTTCAAGCGGATGGGTTGTGATGGGGGACTTTTGCTCCTGGAAATTTGCCTGGCTTTATAGGATTGATCATAATTCTCGGACCAATCCTTGTAATTGTTGCTCCAGCCCCAGTCACGGGAACTGCGGGAAGGATTGTCCTTGTTTTCTCTCCCTCTTTCCCCTCTTTCCCCTCTGTCCCCTTTGTCTCCTTTGCCATCCACAAGGAAAGGAATGTGGATCCGACAGTCTTTGACACAGCCCCGATTCGAACAGCTATAGCGATCTTCTCGGCCACAGATTTGTGGGTGGAACTTGGCCTTCAAGTCTGCTATGAATCGAGCAGCATAGCTGAAGTTATTGTGCTCGACCCTCAACCAGAATGGACGATAGTATCTTTCTGCGAGATTCTCAAGTGCAGATTCTGTCAGCACTTCCACACCTTTCTCAGTGATCCAGTTATGGCTTAGGTGTAATTCATCAAGTGCAGGGCAATCTTTAAAAACACCAGCAAGATCTGTGCAAGCATCATCATCCAGCTTGTTGCCGAAGAGTTTCAAGATTCGAAGTTCTGGACATCTTTTACAAAATTCCGCCACCTCAATTAATCCATCATTCGTCATCTTCGTCTGAGAGAAGTCCAACTCCACAAGGTCGAAGCAACCTCCGAAAAATTTGAAGGGTATGGGAGGGTTGTTGAGGGGGTTGGTGGTTGGTTCTGGTTGGTTGACTTTTCATATTGTTGTGTATGTTTATTTGTATATATATATATATACATCAATTTGGAAGAGACATCATTTTATAAAGATATGAATGAGATATGAGATTGATAAGATATACCATCAGATGGGTTGCCCGAAAAGAGGAGAGAGAAATAGGATCAGATAAGCCAAGCAAAAAAGGGCAAGGTATTAGAAGATTTCATGAGTTCACAAGCCAAAAAAAAACAGCAGCAAATACAGGTGCCTTGGCATACACATGAGCAAATGCTCAGAATTCCTACCTCCGTGATGTATTTATGGCATTTCATGGCACTCACCTGCAGAAACAAAAAGGTCTGTCTTTTAACATCAGTCTCGGATGACCCCCTGGGTTCCCTTCACCTGCACTGTCGCTCCTCCATTCTTCCTGCAGGCCCAGGTGCGTTGGCAGCAGTGGATGAAGGAAGGGGTAAAAGAATTCAGCAAGTCTTGTTGAATCACACGTGCATGCAGTCATGCTCTCTTTGCACCAGTGGGTGGGCGACATAGAAGTTGCCATACAACTGAGAAAAAGAACAACAAGCGTTGTGCTGCTGGCTCACAGTCATACAGATTCCCAAAATGAAGGCATATCAAAACTCCTACTAAACACAGGGTAACATACCACCTGACATATACCAACACACGCTAACCAACCAGGGTTTTACACTGCTGAACCGTGCTCAACCATTGCTCAGATGTGTTTTGTTGCTGACAGGTTGGGGTCGTACAGTCCTTTTCCAGAGACTTCTTGACTTCTTCAGGAGTTTTCAGCCAGTACCCCTTCAAATTCAATACCTCCAAATCAACACAGCAAAATTCTCCAAGGAAATTCTGCCCAACAAGAATCCACGCGCAGACCTTCACACTAAAATCACAACTACAACTATTATAAATTCAATAGATATCAGCTTTAGAAACATATTACCAATACGAATTCATGCCGAATATGCATATAAAATGAAGTGATGTGAAATGAGAAAGGTTGCATCAGAACGAGATGACATGATTCTGCAAAACCATTGCCTTGCCATGATTGTTGTAGCGACCTTGAGAGTCTGCCTGGTTTCAGGCAGAAATCTCGGCAAATGGTGGGAGTGAATTCGGTTTACACCCCTGAAAACTAACATAGAACCTGAAAAAATCGTGATTTGTAGACGTTTTTTCTTTTCCAAGAGGGTTTTTGTTCAGATTCCATTGGTAGTTTTCGGGGGGTGTGACATTTCCATGGGTTTTGTTGGTCCTACCTCAAGCTTCACCCACTTCTTCTCCTTCAAGCGTTTGGCCGAGGCGGAGGGGCCCTGATACCTTGATGACGATTCGCGATGGGATTTTTGTGCCAACAAACACCTGGAGTTTTTGGGGATGCACCTGATTTTTGTTGGTTTTTGGGGTATCCGGTATCCAAAAATATATTATGGATACCTTTTGGGGAGTTATTTTTGAAAAATGAATGCCCCAGAGACACAATTCAAGGCTCACGATTTTTCAGTCAACAATTGGATTTATACCTCACCCTGGCCACACGAACAAAGAAAAACTCGTTTTCATGTTCTGCTCAAGGTGTCCATGGCTGTCTAACACTGCTCGGTTGTCCACTCAACGGCCAATCTAAGTCCACTGCGAATCGGGTGAACGCCCTGAGTTTCGGCTTCAAGAAAAAGGACATGAATGAAAGGATCCAATTCACCAGAGGCCCCCAAAACAAGACAAACAGAAAATGACGGAATTGCTGCCTGTTGAACACTTGCGTTTTCATCATCTAATCATAGGTTGTTGGTTGATTTGTAGGGGAATCTCAGGGTCAGCCTGGCTTTGCTGGGAGCATGCACACTTCTGTCTTAGAATCAACAATGGTCCCTCCATTTCACTGTCGGTGTGCTTTCTCATTGATAAGCTGAAGATTGAAACCAGCAAAATGACTGGATACTTCCTGGCCGGCCCGGTATCGATCACAAAAGTCACTCTCAGGGTTCCCGACGTCGCTTATGGCTCCCGTCCTTTCATTTTCCATTTTGCCAGGATTGTTGGAATTCAATAATACACATAGGACATTTTGAGTATTTTCAACTTGAAGTACTCAAAATCTCTCAAAAAACGGACCTTCTCATATTCCATAACTGGGCCTCCCATGGGTCCTGTGGCTCTTCCGGTCGACCTTAAGCGTTGCATCACCAGTTTTTTCAAATGCAAAGCAGATGGGAAGTATGATTATAAATAAGATAATGCAAGTTCGAATATTGAATAGAAAAAGGGTATGTGCTATATATATATATAGATTAATTATATATTATATACCATATATATATGGTATAGAAAATGGATACTGTAGCACTGTAGGATAAAATTGCACCCACCAAGGAGCTGTATGTCATACATTTGACATAAACACTTCTTCCAGCCAGCAGATTGCCACATCCAAAATTCCGATCTTGGCTTTGCAGTGTTTTACTGGGCGTTGGATCACGTTTGTTTTCCCAAATGGATCTCATGAAGAGCAACATGTTCCAACAAAAGAATGTACCTATGACCATCTATGACCTATGATAGCCGATAGACTTCTATAAACGTCTTATTAGGCATCCCTTGACGTTCCAATCGCTAATTGCTGAGGCATGTACTTGTAGCCTCAGGCTCAGCATCTCCTTCATTGCCCTGAAGCATTCGCTCATTGTTGTCTTTTCACATAGTCCATGGGAACAATAATCATGAGAATCTAAGGGCACACCTCCCCACCCAATGCCACCCCCCCAAAGAAATAAGGCCTTAATAAGGCCTAGTTAAGGGACAACGGTGGTTAATGGTCCCTTACTAAGGCCTTATTTCTTGGGAGGTACCCTTAGATTCCCATGAAATAAGGTGGAACCTAGTCACCATCCCAATACGTCTGACCATATCTGACCCAAAAAGTGAGCACATGATCCATGGAGGCCTGTGCAATAATTGTGCCCACTTCTACAATGGGACGATCCTCTTCCCTGCTGCTTTCCGAATCCTGCCGGAATGATGTGATGTTGTGAACACGTTCGTTCCATGAGTATTGGCTATACCTCGAGATAGTCCGTCCTCATGGTAGTCTGCGTTCACATCTGCCTTCGACGTTGCCCAAATTTGGAAGTCTGGGAATTGGGCCATTCAGTAGCGCCCTTACAGGTAATTAATCATGGAATACCCAGTGACCCAGTGTAATTCTATGCTGCCTTTCCTTCTCCCAAGAACATATGATACATGGTGTGAAGGACATGAAAGGTTCATCCGAACATGGTGGAACCAAAACAAAATAGACTTGGAAACAGAAGAGTTTGTCCCATAAGTCTCATGCGGTTGTGTTGAACTCCTTTCTGGTGATTGAAGGGCGGATCCCTCTTGCCTGACCCTCTTCTTTCACATTCAAGAAGTCCTCAGCACTGTCAGCCAAGCGTTTCAAAAAACTGCAACTTTGTTCATCCTGTCTTTGCATGATTACGCAAATGCACTGATCAGATCTCATGCATTTGTCGGTCGCCTGTTGAGAGTCTCAGATGTTCGAACATCCAGCGAAATCCCTGCCCATGGATGTGCAATTGAATGCCTCCAAATAAAGCAGCACGTGTAGAAGTGTACACTTCGTGCTTTTTAAGGCTGCGGATACATTCTTGGAAATGTGCCATGATGGTGTGCAGTGCACATGCCAGCCCAGCATACATATGTCCGTTTTGATGCGTTTATGATCACTGACGTGGATTTCTTATGATTTCTTGCATTGCAGCTGTGTAAGGGCCACCAACATACCCTATCACCCATTGCCGCCCAGCTTCGGAAGCTTCCTCCTGCTAGTGCCAACGGCAGTTGCCAAACATCGCTGGGTGAAAATGAAGAAAATCTACAAATCCATACTTTGTACACTGAACTATTCGGGGTTGCATTATCCCACCAGTGAAAACGATGCAATTTCTTTCTAGCATCTTTTCTATTCTTTTCTGGCAACCACCCTGAAAAGGTCAAAGATCAAATGATGACTTGGCTTGTTATCCACAACATATATCCACACAAAGCCTTACCAAAGGGATCAGCTGAAACAGTTCTGCCTCATATTCTCAACGTACCCTTTCTGTGAAATCACAATCTTTTTTCTTTTGAAACCAGGAGGATGTGCTCATAGCTTTGGATTTGGCTATTTCTGATTTTACAACTGAAAGTAACTTCGACCTGGGCGATGATGGTGCCAGCTGCCACAATTTGCTCATCATTGCCATTGTCCTATCCAATTGGTGCACATGAACTTGATTTGATCTGCTCACAAATCTGAACATGACAAATAAGCCCGCTTATAAGGCTCCAAGGGTTTTGAATCTAGATGCTTGCATGTGTTTGCAAATGCCCATGCCATCCATGAATACAAGAATCGTGATTCGTTTGCCTCTAGAGTCTAGTCTATGCGACAAAATTTGATGTAAATCTGAGGAAGTTACTCTAGCTAGTACCTAGGAAGGATTTGAATTGAATTCCACTCTTTGCGACTTAAATGACAACACCAACTGTCAGCATTTCAGCAAAAGAAACGTTTTTTTGAAAAAAAAAGCCTCGACTCCAGAATCATCAGCTTCAAAAGCAGGTGCCTTCCCAAAAATCCAGGGCAACGCGCATCACAAGTGAAACAAACAAATGATCATAGCACATTTTCACTTATAGCCCTCCTGAAGTAGGTTGACTGTAAGATTGAAGATGATTGAAATATATAATCACATTAAATATTATCTACAAATTGAGATTGTAGGATATTCATATATACATTCCCTCTTTTCCAGGATTGTTGAAAATAGAATGTTCATGTCGCAAAAATGCCCTCACCTAGCCATACCTATAGCCTATTTTGGGTTCCTTCACTCTTAATCTGCGGGTCGGAATGTCAACAACCTTTGGCGATAATCATCCAAATCAAACTGAAAGTAAAATTTTGAAACAAACAAATCACCTCAGTCATTACACATGAAGTGAGACCGACCTCAGTCATTTTACCAGCCTATAAATTTTGCGGCAAATCTCAACATGGGGAGAAGGACTTGCCTCTGCTATCAGTGTGCCATCAAGCAGTGGTTCTTCCTTGACGGTCGTCAGCCCCTGCGTGAAAACGCTGAAAACACCACAGTGGTTGACGGTTTTCAGGTTGCGCGACTCGTGGGAAACCAAAGTTCCATGTTTTCCGAAATGCGTCTTTTCCCTTGGTTTAATGGAACAAACTGTGGGTTGTGCTGATTGCTTCAATTTCGCCAGTCTTTCCATGAACTAACTCACTGAACACAAAATGTCTGTTTTCAATTGTTTTCATTGGTCTGCACTCACTACTGTCCATCATTTATGCATGTCAACACGCGGATTTTTTCGACACATGGAACACACCCCGCCTCATCCATGTCTGCGGCCGACTCCATTGCATCACAAACTACTGCTAGGGAAAGAAAATGTATTTTGTTGGCAGAATTCCCCTGTTCTTCGTTTCTTACCAAACCCGAAGTCATTTATTTCATCAAAACTAGGGTCCAAATTCAAGGGCTGGAATTTTGTTTTTCACCGCCCCTTACGACATGTATAATATACACTTTACTAAAACGAAAAAAACATGTTTGTCAAAAATAGACCAAAATGAAACAATTTAATCAACCATGTATATGTTTCTTTGTCGGCGGAAAAAACGGCGCTAAACCTGGAACCAAATCGCGGAGGCCCATCACCATCCAAAACTCTTTACAAAAGTCGGTAGGAAACATCTGATGATATCTGATTTGATGTCATCCACCTCGAGCCAAATCTAGGGACCCATGTGTAATGTCATAGGACCTATGTGCAGCGAAATCTACTTATACATATACACATGCATACACACTCATTCATGTTTGGTTGTACTGGGGGTCCTTTGAGATTCTCTTGTGCTCGCCTGCCCTTTTTTGCATGCGCTGGACCAGTTGGGCGTGTGTAGCCCGCAGTTCCTAAGACCGACGTTGCAGTCCATCAACTACATATCACTTGCACTCTCTTCTGCACCACACTGTTGTGCTTCAACAGTCTCGCGGTGAACTATTCCATGCCTGGTTTTTTTGGCTTCTATCATAAAAACATATGTCATATTATCATCTTTCACCATCATCTATCGAAACACTGTCTCATATGCTCACGTTTTGGTTCTCTCGTAAATTGGCCGTCGGGTGGTCGCAGAATTTGAAGCCGGACTCCTTGCATTGGATCTGTTCGGGCAAGTGGTGCTTTAAAATACGACATGCTTCATTTCTGTCAAGGCATTGATCGAACATTATAGTCGTCATGCTCTGTGGAAGCCTTTCAAACTCAGGTGCAACTTCTTTGTTGTCTGGAGGTAAGCATGCTTGGCCGTTGTTGCCCCGAATCAATAGTTCCTTGAGGCTTGGCATCTCTCGTACTGTCCCGAGGAAATCCTTCCATTCTTCTCTTGTGGGCACTTCATCAAGTTCAATGGTGAGCAGCTCAAGCTTGACCAACCGATGCAGAAGGGCAGCTGTGTCTGCCAAACTCAAAGAACCCATGAGTTGTAAATGCAAGCGAGTCCAATGTAGGTTGCTGCGGTATGCTTCTGCTGAAAGCTGAAAATCTGATTCTTCCCAGGACCGAAGACATACTATTTGCAGCGGCATCCGTGCCAGAGGACCACATTCCGACAATCGCATTCCGCGCGCCACAAGTTTCACTAATGGCAAGTGGCTTATTGCCTCTGTGAAACTGCCTGTCGTTTCTCCCAGCACCGGTCCAAAGTTCAAAAACTTCAAATTGCTTAGGCCCCTCAAGGCCTCGAGAAGGCCGCCCGTTCGAGTCATGTACAATGGCAGGGCTTTCACACCTGCTGATGCATGTACGCTGAGATGCTTGAGTTCGCGTGCGCATTGAAGGACTGCAGCAAGTTCACCAAGCAAAACGCTCTCCTGAATTTTGACATTCCATGAATCCCACTGTTGCAAGGCCGAAGAACCTCCAAATGCTTCCAGCAATTGTGGAAACCACTTCCCGCGCTGGTTCTGGACTACAAGCCTTACAACTTCTTTCAGCACCTCAGCATCTCTCCAAGATGAAACGAGCCTGGCAAGTTCGAAAGGCATTGGTTCTCCTTCCGCTGCCCGTCTTGATGTTTGTGACCATACTGCTCTTGCAAGTCTTTTTCCTTGATTCCCTCCAAACCGTCCACCCTTCAATCTATCCAGGCACTGCAGAACCACAGAGGTCACATTCATGTTTCCAGTGTCCACCGATTCTGCTATCCAACTGAAGACTCCATCTTCAATCACTTCTGAGCGATTATACTTCCTCATTGTTGCCTGGCAAAGGGCACTCAAGAAATTGAGCGCACTGGGTCTCGAAGTAGACATGCGAGCAATGGACTGCAGGAAGATGGGAAGTGGAATGATGGGCACGTTATACACGTAGCCATTGAAGTCATCGACTCGTAAATAATTAAATTTTGATTTCGGTGCGTCCCACGACTCAAAACCCCCCAGCCCCTCGTTGGGCACATAGGTCCAAGCTCGCGTTGACTGGAAGGTTCGGTTCTCATCAGGGCCCATGGCTCCGTATTCATAAGCACACACGTATCCTTGGACTTGCTGCTCGAAGGTGACGAGACGGAACCTGTTGAAGTCACGTACGAAGTATGCGCTGAAGGCTTTGCGGATGTTTTTTTCTATGCCTGCAAATTTGGACCTATCGTGGCAGCCTTGGTCTAGAATCCTGCAGAAAGCATCCGGTGATTTGATGAAAGCTTCGAAGACCTCTTGCTGATCCCACGCTTGAACTACTGAACACCCTTTCTCAGCTGACCATACTGCAGGCGAATCCGCGGCCACAAATCTGACCGAAACGGAAAAAACCTGTTTCTCGGGCCAGAGCTTGTGCTCATCAGCGTCCTTCGTCTTGACAACGAAATGGATGCTGCTCATTTCTTCTTTGGGAAAAAATCTGGACACTGATGCAGTGAACGGCTCCACAAGCCAGTCCCAAGAGCCATTGCATGCCTTGAGCCTTGTCCGGAGAAGGCTACGTTCCTCGCAGCGTTGGAAGTGCGGAGCAGAAACAGCACTGGGCTGCTCCGTAAGCCACATAACCTGAAACTGTTGATCGGACAAAACGGGTGCCAAAGTCATGCGCAGGGTCCTCCCCATCTGAAGCTCAAAGGGATCGTACTGAGTCACTGTAATTGTGATGTCCCCTGCGCTGGACACATTGCCGTAGGCAGGAATAGTCTTGCTTGTGTTTTCAAGAGTCTGAGCCTCCAGGTGCACCAAAACATCAGATGCGAAAGGCAGGCCCTGGCGCAAGCTTACCTTCGCAACTTGAGACACCGTCTCTGTTCCACCTGTAGAGAGTGCAAGGCTGAAGTCCAAAGTACCTTGTCCATCTGCTTGCCAATCAGGAAGTACATGTTCAAAAACTAGAGTGCTGACATCCTTGATAACAGCAGTGCCACAGCTCCTTCCATTGCCAATGCAACCGCTGAGCAAGGCATGTGAGTTCATAGCTTTGGGACCACCCAGTGTAACAAGTTCTGCAGACCCACATGAGCGCTCGTGGAACGAATGATGGTGCTTTGCAAAGAAACAACCGTTCTTTCCTGCTGTGAAAGCAGAAAGGCAGTCAGCATCATCCTCACACAAGTCCTTGCAGCTCAAGGAAGTCTTGAGATATTCTGTCCATGAGAAGCGAACATCAGGCGCCTCACACGGAATGCTAAGCACGAATTCCTTTAGGAACACAGTGATGGTCAGATTTTGGGCTTGTCGCGGTATGCTAAGTGTACTTCCTGGAAGGGTGGCCCAACTGAGGCACCGATTGAACCCAGCATTGTCAGTGACCATGACGCGAGCAGGTAGTAGATGAACCGGTGCCAAGCGAACACCGTAGCGTCTTGGAGGTTGTGAAGGTCTCCAGCCAGCTGCAATGAAACTAGCCACCCGCGGGACTGGAACATCCACCAAGTCAATGTTTGCCACTAGTGCTCTGAGGTCAAAATGATTGGCCTTTGACTTGGGCAAATCAAATTGCACCTCCCTGGTTGTAGGTGAGGCAGACGCAACCTGGGCTCGTCAATTCAATGTGCTCCAAAAACCTACGGAAAATCTGCATCAGTACCATATGGAAGAAACATGTCGTGGCAGCATCTTCAAGGGGCTCAAACTTTAATTTGGGATTTGTGCCAGTGCATGAATGGTTTTCTAGCCTTTTGAAGTCATTTCATTTCCCTTGACCTTTAATGTTTCGAATTTCTACCTTTTGAATAGTGTAATTATATATATATATTGTTTCCTTCATTTCTGAATTCTTGCGAAATGTTTTGTGTTTTTTTGTTGCTCGATTCTTTGCAATTTTGGTTGACTCTTTGCAAGTTTTTTATGTTTTGCGTTTCTCCTCGCGTTTCCTGCGGCTTCAATTGACGTTTGATTGTTGAACGGCTAATTTCCTTGCATCTACTTCTTTACTTGATTTTGCAACTGTCTGGTGAAATCTTGAGGATCTGGTCTTTATCGATGGTTTCTTGCTTTCCCGTTATTGCTCTTCGGGTATTCCCTCGTCTTTTTAGCGTTCCTTCTTATTTTTGACGTTTCTATTATTCAACATGTTCATCTTTCGTCTGGGTCACCTGAAAGCTGCACCAGGGTGGGGGAAGGACTCAGGGCCTCACCCCAGATGTCATAACCATCCCTGCATTGCCTTTTGCTTCTTCAACAATTATGATGATAATACATAAGTATGCAGAAGTGATAGTGTTGCTGTTTTGCTGTTACCAGCACCACCAGCAGCGGCAGCACCACCACCACCACCACCACCACAACCACCAAAACACCGCCACAAACACCGCACAAAAACACCACAAACGATGAAATGGTGCATTGATATGGGAGATGAATGGAAGACGCCGTGAGTACGTATGAGCGCTACAGCTTTTCGGTTGCTTGTTTTGGCAAAGGCAAATTTGTGTGACAGCTGAGTTTTGATTTTTTTCCTTCATATTTTAAATGGACGTATGGCAACTCTTCCACAGGCCCTTCCGCGAAGCTTCCGCGACCTGCATTTGTGCTTCCGCGAGAGCAAGTTCAAAACAGCAGCTTCCGCGAGCTTCCGCGGAGTAGATTTTTTTAGGATTTTTCTAGAAGTGCTTCCGCGGTCACACGGGGAGCTTCCGCGAAAGCTTTTTCTAGGGGTTGCGTGGAAGTGTGTTAGTTGTGTTTGTTGGTGGGCAGGGCATTCTGACAATGTTTTTGGTTGCACTGGCTGGAGAGTCTAAAACTTAAAGTAATTCTATAATACATTCAGATTTCGAACTTCACAAATGGCAAATACATGTGACATTTTAGGATGGGTGAACATGGGTGAACCATTTTTCATGATTCATGATCCTATCTTCCATACAGATGGGCTCGGGGTCTTTCAGTGCCTCCGCGTGAAAGGTTTGCTTCCGCAAAGCTTCCGCAAAGAATATGAACACTTTTACCAAAAACATACTCAGACCGTTGCCACATTGTGTTTACCACGGCTCACGTAAAACAATTACATCGTATAAAGCGCGATATCTCTCTCTCTCTATATATATATACGATATCTTTATATGATGTTCATATGAAATGTAAAAGACACAATGACAAATTCCTGCAAAACGCACTTCCGCGAAGCTTCCACATAAAAAAACATTAAAATTGCTTCCGCGAGCTTCCGCGACTGCAGCACGGTGCGAGTTTTTGATTGATATGTCCAAATCCTTCATAGCGAAAATGACAGACAAAAAAAAAGCGAAACTCAGCTGATGAAACTTCCAATGTATCATTTCAATCCTGTAATCCTGAATTCACGAATATTCACGACGCGTACGAAAGCTACGATAGAATGATGCATTGAATATTTCATCAATTTCATCAATAGTTGCGATTGGCACATTGTCGTTTTATCTTGAGTGAAGTGCATGTTCATTTCGGATGCGCGTCAAGAAAATACGAAAGTGAAAGTCTTTCTTCAAAAATGCGTGTCGCAGCAACCATTGTGATCTCATGGTAGCTGGCATCCAGGAGCACAATATACCGATCCTGCCATGGTTCAAAGTCGAAGGATTCCCCACTTCCAGCTCGCTGCAAACTTTCAAATTGCCCACGGGAGCATAGATAGCTTGTCACCGAGTATGCACCACATGTTGTCAGCAGGGCCATTGTGAGAGCAAAACTTGGCAAGAACATGTAAGCGGCACGCGAACCTGTGCAGGAAAAAACGAGGCGACGGCACCAAACAACGTCACGGAAGAAGAAGAAGTCGGACAAGTTGGCGTCAGATTCAGTTTCTCCGGGAGATGTGGGCTCCAGGGGCCCTGCCAGCATTATGGGGTCGTTTCCAGCTCTGCACGCTGACACCAGGGATTTCCAATTCAAAACGGCAACATCACCATGCTTCTTAAAGGCCACAAAATCGGTGCCTTGCATCTGCACCTCAGAGTTACGCCGGTTTGTCTCTTCCCCAACTCTGATGGACTTGATGAGGGCAAAAAAGGGTCCTGCCAAGCTGCCCATGAGCAAAATGGCAAGCCTGGCAACGCTCAGCATGCTCGTAGTCTCACCCAGGCTGCCGACTACTACAAGAAGCCCATACAGCACGATAACAGTGACTATCAACACTTCAGCACGTTTTGACTTTGGTACGAGGACAACAATCCCCTTCGAAAGAAGAGAATGAACAAGTATTGCTCTGCAAGCCACATGGTGGAACCTCCAGGCCGCCAGGAAATCGATTACAATTGACAGACATGTGATGGCCCAAACCAAACTCTCTGAGGACGATGCCCCCATTACAAGTTGCATGGTGGACGTTTGAAGCACATGGCCGAGTAGGACAAAGCTCAATGCCCCAAAACATTGAGCTGCATCTTGCCATGCACTGGGTACAATGACACCCAGGCTGCACTTGCTTTCAGCTATTACAGACTCTCTTCTGAAAGAAAACAAAGCCTCAAGGACAAATACAAGTAACACTAGCACGCTTGTGGCGGCGAGTGACACAAACACATCAGGTATCCACGGTTGTGGACATAGGAGCTCCATTGAGAAAAGCCAATCAACAGCTGGTCCCACCATTGATGCTGGAAGCTGCTGAACTAAAGGTCCGATTAGTCCATGGCCAACAGACGAAGTGTCTGATTCCAGTTTGCAAAGACAGCTTTCCTCCTTTTGGGAGTCCACGCAGAGCCAGAAATCTCGGTTCTCCAAACGCATTTGGTTGGCGATCTTGGGATCAATGAAAACTTCTATGGAATAGTCGCTCACATTGATTGGGTCAAACCAAGGCACCAAATTTGCTTTGGAGCTCGGGAGGTCAGCCGTATGTCGACAATCGGAGCTGGCCCTTATAACATAGTTCTGCCCAGGTGCGAGTTTCCAAGACACCTTTTTGGCTTGCTCTCCCGTGAGCCGAAAAAGAGATCTCTGGTACCTATCGCTATCGATGTTGGTTTGATCGCAACGTGTTGGGCAAGCATTCTCAGTGACTTCAATGCCGTTTGGCGTGCTGTCACGTAATGCATGCACACAGCTGGCTAAAATGACTGCAATCGATGAATAGGAATACATGGCTCTCAAGATGCAAGGCAGCATACCTCCATGCGTTTCTTAGGTATGCTTGGCTGTGAGACACGGCTGCAGATTAACGACCAAGTACATGTCAATTTTGGACTACACTTCCAGTGGAACTACAGCAACCATGCAGATTCGCAAGCGTCAAGCTTTGCAAGAAAACGGCTTTCATTTTCGGTCGTCACAAGTCGCTAAAAACCCAATGCGACTGCGACGGCTCCGCCCGTACCTAGAACTCACATCACACACACCTTGATGACAGCTATACACTTGATTGTCTGGCGTAGTAGGAGTGGTCATACTGTATCGTAAAAGTCTCTATCATTTTTTTCACATATTCCAGCCTAGTCCATGATCTTCATCGTAATATAGGAAGAACTCGTCATAGTATAGAAAAAACTCGTTGATGATTCGAAGAAGAAGGATGTACAACCCCTGACGAATCAAAAATCGTCATAATCGGAAGGTTCTTGGCTTAGCTTTTTGCCTATCGGACAAACAGGTGGGAATGAGTTTTAATATTTTCCCAGGGATTCCTCGGGGCATAAGTCACTGCCATTGCAATGTTTTTCTCGCGCCCAGCCAGGAAGAAGGCCAAATGTTGACAAAGGAACATTGTTTAGGCGATGTTCGGTTATTTGACTCTCAATTCCTCGCGAAACGCGGGTCGCTCTTGTGAATAAAGGCAATGTTAAGTCATATGACTCACACTTGATTGTTTGTTGTGGGTATCGGGTTTGATTTGGTATCTTGTTTTTTGGCCATGTTGTGCATGGTTTTTCATGCCGCTGCATGAGTTGCGCAGTTGCGTGTTTTCTTTTAAATGGTGCTGCGACAGCATCGAAACAGGTTCTGTGGGTGGTTTTTTGAAAAGAAGGTGGAGTTTGTTCTTTGTTTGTTTTTCATACAGCGAGGGCAGGGCGAAGTTGTGTTTTTTATTTGAAATGGCGCTGCGACAGCATTCTAAAGAAACGCATTCAAACAGGTTTTGTGGTTTGTCTTTTTTTCAGGAAGGTGCTGCGACAGCATTTTTAAAAAAGGCACTGGAACTGTCAGGTTTCAAGTTGCCTCTTTTGGGAAAAAGGGGCTTGAAAACCCTCCCAAACCTCCGATTAGGTTTGGCTGGGTCTGCCTTGATTTTCCCAGATGCAGAGGAGGGAAACCACGAAAAAACCACACATACGGGCCTCTTATGTCGAGGCAAGGAAGGAGGAAAAAACGAAAAAAAAACACTTTGTAAAACATGGTTTTTTCGTGGTTTGCCCATGCGGGCTCTTATGCCACCCCTGTGGGAGGCAAGGAAGGAGGAAAAAACGAAAAAACCACACTTTGTAAAACGTGGTTTTTTCGTGGTTTGCCCATACGGGCTCTTATGTCACCCTTGTGGGAGGCAAGGAAGGAGGAAAAAACGAGAAAAAAAAAAACACTTTGTAAAACATGGTTTTTTCGTGGTTTGCCCATACGGGCCTCTATGTCACCCCTGTGGGAAGTAAGGAAGGAGGAAAAAAGGAAAAAACCACACTTTGTAAAACGTGGTTTTTTCGTGGTTTGCCCATAAAGGCCTCTATGTCACCTCTGTGGGAGGCAAGGAAGGAGGAAAAAACGAAAAAAACACACTTTGTAAAACGTGGTTTTTTCGTGGTTTGCCCGCACGTGAATGTTATTGCCAGCGACAAGACTTTCAGGGTGGTGGTCCGCCACAACTCTAAATTGATTCCGGTGGCGCAGGTTGGAGTGACTTTGGCGGTGGGGTGGTTGGAGGACTCCATTGTGAATGTTCAAGTGCGTGAAGCCATGGAGGCCTTCCTGCAGGACTCCAGGACTTGGAGTAGGGATGCCAGAGGACATTGCTGAACAATGGAACGCTTGTTGCACTGACTGGTGATGCAACGAATGACGTTTTTCATGCATTAAGTGCTTCGGAGTCAGCTGCACAGACAAAATTTATTTCACTGCATGTGATAACAAAAAATTTACAAAGCATTCGTGCCGAGTCACGCTTTCATGATTTTTGTACAGAGCTGGTGGCTTGTGACCACGATCTGATTTTTATTTGCGAAACTTGGAGGTCTGCTGTGGAGGAATGCTTCGTTTTGCCAAGTGGTGGTCAAATATTTTTGAGAGGAGGACTTTCACCTCCTCGCTTATGCCTCCACAAATTTACATACCGCGGAAAAAAAAAACATTCTTTGTCATGTTATTTCCCCACTTCTTGGGAAGATGATGCTTCAGTGGATGGTATGTATGAATTGCTAACTGTTGTCTTGGAAGAAATAAGAAAAGAAGGTGGCCCTATTATGATAGGAGGTGATTTCAATTCCTGCCTTGGTGGTGTGCAACTTGGTGACTCCGTGGATTCTCTTGGTTGCTGGGGTTTTGGTGCCCGAAATGCTCGTGGCGTCCAGTCAGCAAATTGGATACTACAAAATGGGTTGCATATTTTGAGCCGCCAATCGGACAACCAAGATACCAGCGAAAGTTGGACGTGTGAAAGATACTTTGGTGAGGCCCGCGTGCAATTAAATTGTGGGCCGCTCTTGCTTCACATGGTGTTTCCCAACATTTGGTCTGGATAATTCAATTGTTTTACTGGAAGCAAGAAGGGTGCGTTAAAGGTGATACGGACTTGAGCAATTGTTTTCCGATAAACTCTGGCGTGAGACAAGGGCGCGTCCTGAGCCCGAAACTTTTCTCATCCGTACAACAGTGGGCTATGCGAAAATGGAGGCTGGATGTTGAACATGCACAGTGTGGCATTGACCTGCAAGATGGTTTGCCGAAACTCCTGGAGCTAAGGTTTGCTGATGATATATTACTTTTTGCACGTACTGCGCAGGAAGCACTTTTCCTCTTGGAAACTTTGATGCATGAATTTGCAAAAGTGGATCTTTTGCTGAATGGTGAGAAAACGGTTGTGTTAACTAACGAAGCCCAACCCCCATCACATTTGTGGACACACACGGGTATCAAATTGCAAGTGAAAAACGGGTGTGGTGGACACAAATGGCTTGGATGCATCCTCGGTGTCGGGAAGGCTGGAAGGACGACGTTGGACCTCACCCACCACTTGCAAGCTGCTTCCAAAGCCTTCTTTGCTAATAGAAATATCCTCTGTGAGTCTGTGAACGGAACTTTCTTTCTTCTTTCTTTCGCCCGTTCGAGTCACCTCGATCCTAAAAGGACATGGGGAACCTTTTGTTCTTCACATGCTTTCACAATATTTTACAAATGCTGCCTCTGCAGCTAACCATTGGTTACAATTTTGGGCTGCCACCCACCAATTTCGCTCGCCAAAATATGTACATGAAAAACGAAGCGAGTGCCTGATCCCACCTTTTGGGCGGTCGGCCTCTGCTTCTGGATTCTGGATGGTGCGGATGAAAAGTTGTGCACCCAATCATCCAAAGGCATCCAAGAAACGGCTGTAGCAGCCCAAGAAAATTGATTGGAAACAATCTTGGTTGCCAAGCGGTATTGGCTTTTAAAATATTGATTGCTCCACGACGGCAATGGATGTAAATACGCAGCGTGTTCCATTCTTTGGTTCATTCTCCTCATGGTGTTTTCCCAAGGTTCATCAGGTATGCGAACCCAACCAACAATAGACCTCAACATCCGCCGTTGTACCACGTCCAATTTGTGCAGAAACCTTTGCGTCAGCGGCAGTGAGGCCAAACCAAACATTGCAGTCGGAGAAACGGTTGCATGAAAATTCCAATCTCAGTCTGAGAGACACGTGTTTGTTCAACAATATCAGTTTATGCTGATGAAATTTGCCCCATGCACATTGTATTCGATACATGAGTTCCACCTCAGTTCTACTATTCAAATTGCCTGGGAACTTGCGGCCCAGATGTTTGTGCGTCATTTCGCCGTCTAAAATAGCAACCATAGTCCCACATATTTCAACATGTGATGCCTCTTGTAAGGTAGAGGTCGTCAAGACTTTGGTTTTCGTGCCATTCAACTGCAATCCAATGAGGGAAAGTTCTTGCGCCAATCTTTCAACCATGAACACCAATTCTTCACGAGACGTGGCAAAAATCATGAGGTCTTAAGCATACCGCAGATTCGTTAACCTAGTGTCCTGTCCTAGCCTCAACCCTTCATTTGTCAATTTCAGTTTCCATTTCCGCATTGCGTGTTCCAACACGGCATTGAAAAGAAGCGGGCTTAGGACATCTCCTTGTCGCACCCCACGTTGGATGGAAAAATTTTCGGAGCCAGGCACTGCGCCACTTTGATGTTGGTACATTGCCATCAATAAATCCAAATAACCATCCCGGATACCTTGTGCAGTTAAAGCCGCAAACAATGCTCCATGTTCAACTTTGCCAAAAGCTTTTCGAAAGTCCAAGCTAGCAAACCAAATCCCGCATTGCCATTCCAACGTTTTGCCAATAATTGCTTCTAACACAACGAAAGCATGGTCAACACCTGTTTTCGGTCTAAAACCGACTTGGCCCACAGACTGTTGGTAATCCAACTGGCGACGTAACCGTAGATGCAATAACGAAGAAAAGATTTTGTAGGTAATTTTCAAAATAGCTATATGTCGCCAATTGTTGGTTCCTGACAAATTCCCAGATTTTGGCAGCATAACAAACTCGCTGTGACGCCATGATAACTCCAGTTGCCCTGTTTTGGGACTAGCATTGAACAAATCCAGTAAACAGAGTTTTGTCTCAACGCTTGCATACTTGAACATTTCAGCACAAAAAAAAAAACATCACTGTCTGCCCATCGCCCGTTCTTCATCTTGCTGCAAACATAGTCAAGCTCACCCATCGAGAACAACGGAACATTGGCACCTTCATCACCATTCCTGACATAAACCTGCACATTTGATGCGAGAAAGTCCAGTGCGAATATGTCCTGCGAATATTCCGCAAACATCTGTGGTGTTGGTTGTTTTTCTGCATTGGATCTTTTGTGTGGTTTGGCCGGGTCATGGTGTACCTCATCCAAACGGTTGAGTTGAACAAATTCTGCCAAAATGCGTTCCGTTCGCAAATTGCGTCGCTCACGCAAGTGTTTCTTGATATGTTTCCGAATTTGTTTTGATGCCTCCATCCTTTCGTGTCGGCATTGGCTGCCCCTGCTTTGTTGCAAAAGTTGTTGGAAATTCGGGTCTTCCCAAAACTTGGTTGCCTTTGCATCTCCAGAAACCAAGGTTTGTTTTTCTTGCTCCTTTGCATTCAACATTAAACTCTCGATACCTTGTAATGTTGTAGGATTTTGTGGTTCCAATGTTTGGTTCAAAGTTTCATGGTACAAATGTGGTATTCCATTTTCATCCAGACTTGGTTTCCAGTTTCTTTTTGTTTTGAATTTCCGTTTTTTGCTTTGTTGTTTCGTATACCTTGGCACGTTCAACAGACAATATACAGCCCAGTGGTCAAATCCGAGGTCAACATCGTCGGTTGCAAAGCTCTGCAGCAAAGAAAACGACATGGAACATAGAATGAAGTCGATACATCATCGCACGCCCATGCAGCTGCAAAACGTCCAAGTCGCTTTGTTTGGATCATGGTGGCCATGATCGTTTGTAATTTGCAAATCAAAATTCTTCGCCAAATCTGCCAAGCAATCACCTCGAATACCAACGTTCAACTGTGTGTTAAAATCACCACCCAGGACAATCGTGCGGCTTTGCCTCCGAGCATCACAACACCCATGCAAGCTGATCATAATACCTGTACAAGTCATGGTTCCAATATCCCATGTGGGGTGTGTAGGTTGCAACAAAACGTGTCACTCCGGCCTTCATCACCATGTCAAAAAAACATATCCTGCTAGAAGGTGCCTGTGAAAATTTGATGTTGCGAACATGTTTGCAATGGACCAGTATGGCCACTCCAGCCGCCACTGTTGGTTCCGACGATGCAAACATTTGGTGCCCGCCTTCTAGAACAATATTTCCACCAACATGTCGAATTTTGTTTCACTGTGACCGGAACGTGCCTGTGAAACACCGGCTGGGGTATTTTGATGCAGTTGTGAGTCCTGTGTTTTTTTTTGGCTGTGGACACCGTACTGTCCACCAGAAGGACCTTCATCAACTAGACGTTGCTTGTCGCAAATTTCTACGTGCGGTGGTGGGGCCACCTTCGAACATTGATTGCTTACGCCCGTAGCATGAAATTCTTCATGATTGGAATCGAAAGGTGCAATCAGTCACATTGGAACATGGTATGAAACTTTGGAGCCACAGGTCCCTGGTTTCTTATTGGAAATTGGCAATACATTTCGATTTAGTGCCACATGATGGATGGATCCAACGGATGTTGAGGTGGATGCCGGATGGACGTCGTACAGCTGGATGTCCTAAACACAACTGGGCTACCAAATTTTCAGCCTTCGTGCGGTTTTTGTAAATGGACGAATGGCAAATACTGGCACACGATACGGCACCTTGGCTACACCTCACGGAGGACTTTCATTTCTGCAGACATGGAAAATGATCTACATTGTGAGTCTGAGGTGGCTCTTGGTGTTTGTAAAGTCTTTTACATATGAGGTAGGTTTCCGACGATCACCTGCGCCCAAATGGGGTGCCCACGATTGATCATTGCGGATGAGAGAGCAGTCGTGTCGAGGGTATGGAATGACTGCGTGAGTGAGTGCGTGAGTGAGTGAGTGAGTGAAACCTGTAAACCAGTGGCGCATTGGCCCTGGTAGCCCATTGAAGGCACAGGCGTTTGCACAGTCGGAATCTAGCAAAGGCCGCCTCAACTCTCGAAGATGAACGAGCAAAACTCTGCAGTATATTCGTGCCAACATTGTGTATTCATAGCAGCTGTTTTCCAATCACCCAAACCTTTCCAACGGCAGAAGGTTTCTGCGGCGGAGTGCGACAATCGGAATGGCGCTCCACGTTTTCCAGTATTCTGGGGCCTCCAACCCAAAATTCGTGATACCCATCGAGCATCTGGTAAAAAAGCCATGTACGAGCACAAATGCGAGTATTGTTGTAAGCTCCGCTGCGACCATGTCAGAACGCCAGCCTCTTGAATATATCTTGCTACCCGAGCATTCCAGTCATGTTGAAATTCGTGCCATGGGTTCAGCTAGTTTGTTTGGCTGCGGGGGCCACCGACAGATCGAAGCAACCCGCGAAAATTAACATCCATAGTGTCCAGATCGGTTTTGTAAATCTTTCTGTGGCCAGCGGCGAAACATGCAACGGGAGTAATAATTTTGTAAAAAAAGTGCAATCGTTTCCTCAAGGACACGGCCTTGTTGCAAAGAATGTTTCTGTTTGCAAAGAACGCCCTCGATGCAGCCTGCAAATGATATTCTAGATCCGGTCTGTGACTTCCCTTGTTGTTCCCAGACAAAATGCATCCGAGCCATTTGTGGCATCCATCTCGGTCAACCACAGCCACGTTTACTCCTCTGGGCGTCGTAATTGTTTTTGGTGGTTGGGCTTGTGTCGTTAGCAACTTTGTTTTGTCTGCATTCAAAATCAAACCCACATCTGCCAATGCAACCACAAGTTCATCAAGCAAGTAAACTGCCTTTTGCGATGACGTAGCAAAGACCAAGATGTCGTCCGCAAGCCTCAGGTCAAGCAAAGGTTCGCCACCATCTTCTAAATCAATCCCTTCCGTTCTCACACGCATCCTCCATCTACTGAGAGCCTATTCCAGCACTGAACGAAACGGCCTAGGGCTCAGCACGCATCCTTGTCTCACTCCACGATGAATGTCAAATTCACGGCTCTCTGCGGTGTATGTCAAAACTTGTCCACGCTGTTTGTCATAAAGCAATTGCAAAATCATAAGGGGCACCAGACGGGGATCAAAATCCAGATTAAATGTTGCGAAACGCCATGTGTTGCCAATGCTGTCCACAAAGCTTGCCAATCAACCCGGTCAAAAGCTTTTGAAAGGTCCAGACTGATAAGCCAAATGGGTGTGCCCGTTAACAGTGTTTTGTTAAACACATAATTTGCTGTAATCAAATGCTCTTCAATACGTCGATTTTTGCGAAATCCATATTGTTCCCCAGGTTGGGCACTGTCCAAAGTATGTTCAATGCGGCCAAGCACAAGGTAAGCAAACAATTTATTGGAATGCCCATTGGATTGGACCATCGATGTGTGCACTGCTTGTTAACATGGAAAATGCAAAAAAAAATGGCAAACATGTTCGCAACAGGACCCTCAAACATTGGAAACCATTCCTTCATGAAAATGGCATAGCTACATTGTACCATACAGGGTTGCAACATATCGACGCCAACAGCATTTACAACCCGCCGCACTTGCCAGGGCTTGAGAAGGAATTGTTTGATGCTGGGTTAAAGGGTGGTTACAGCAAACACGAAGCAAATATGAATCCTCCAATGCAGTGCGAAACTTGCGCGCTCAACGCCGACAAGCAATTAAACGTTCGATCAAAAAGCAACCGACTTGCATGTAGTTACGAAGAATTTACAAAGCATCCAGGCCAAAGAACGGTTCGAAGATTTTATGGTTGAGCTTGATGCATTTGAGTTTGACTTACTTTTGCTATCTGAAACTTGGCGTGGTGAAAAGGAGGAACATTTCACAACAGTTGGCGGTCACAAAGTATTTTTGAGCGGTGGATCTCCTGGCAGACGTGGTGTGGGCATTTGTATTGCAAAGAAATTGTTGGACAAAATCAATGGTGTTCTGTTCTTTTCTTATTCGGACCGAGTGTGCGCACTTCATTTCACTTTGGGTACAATTCGATTGCAAATTTTTTCTTGCTACTTGCCGACCTCATGGGAGCCCGATTTGGCCGTTGAACAGGTCTATGAACTTTTGGGATTGCTCTTGTCATGTTGTGCCGACAGTGGTAGTGCATCAATTGTTGGAGGCGATTTCAATGCAGTGCTTGGATCTCTGCTAGAAGGAGATGATGTGGAACTCCTGGGTACTTTTGGGTTCGGAGACCGGAATGATCGGGGAAAAATGTTTGCTCGTTGGATCCTCCAAAACGGTTTGTTAGTACAAAGCAGGATGACGGGTATGGGTCACTTTCGGGATAGGTGGACATGCCGTCGTTCCATGGATGGAGCATTGGTACAAATGGATTTCATTTTAACTTCTTCCCATTTCCACATCGTTGCAACTCTATGTGATTTTTCATTTCCCATCGGGCTGGACCATCGATCCGTACATTGCACATTGAGAATCATGGTTCGGAAGGGTGTTCAACTACGTCGGTGCTCAAATTTGAAAGGTTGGCGACCACTGTTGGGTCAACATGGCAACCCAGCAGTTTATCAGCATTGCATTCGTCGGTTGTTGACTTTGAATCATGTCAGTTCGGCCGGTTCACTGGAAAAAATCTTGCACACGGCTGCTTCCAGGCATGGTTGTTCGATCTGTCACCGGCTATCTTTCGTTCCATCTCAACATCTGAAATGCTTGCGGTCACGGCGGAGAAGAACACAGGATCCACATTTGCGGAAGGAATTGAGTTTGCGAATCCGAACTTCTCACAAAAAAGAATTGCGTCAATGGAAATCCGAACAGCTATCTCGTTTTCTGGCGACTCCTGGAAGATGGAAGGACATACGACATTTCCTGCCCAGAAGTGCTGGCCGCGCTGATGTCGTTCGCCCTCATGAAAATGACTTTGCTTGCATGTTGGCAACGCTTTTCAAAGGCCCATGTGAAATGCCAACTCCAGCAGTAATATTTTCAGAGCCACTTTGGACCATGAATGAACTGACAGCTGCAATTCGACGATTGAAAAATGACAAAGGGGGAGACGAGGTTGGGTTGACTGCGGAAGTGTTAAAACATGCTCCCCGTGAATTTTTGGATGCATTACTACGATTGTACAATGATGTGTTATACACTGGGGAACCACCTGTTTCATGGTCGAAAACTCTGTTTACAATGTTACCGAAAAAAGTGAGAGCAAAACAAACTACAGATTTCAGACCAATTGCGAATGTACGGTTGTTGTACAAAACATTTGCGTACCTCCTCCTTGGAAGATTGGAACATGTGCTTGATGCAGAGCAACCTGAAGAACAACATGGTTTCCGTGCAGGACGACGACTTGAAGAGCACCTTTTGTCAGCGAGTATTTTGTGGGACAAAGCTGAAACAACCGGTTTACCGGTGTGGAGCATCAGCTTAGACTTGTCTAAGGCATTTGATCGGGTACACTGGCCAGCATTGTGGGCAGCCTTGTTTGAGCAAGGAGTTCCTGAACATTTAATTTGGGTTTTACAACGGGTGTACTACGGACAACATGGTGAAATTGTCGGTGACTTCGGTCGGAGTGACCAATTCCCGATCACAGGCGGTGTGCGACAAGGCTGCGTTCTCAGTCCACGGTTATTTTGTGCTGTTTTGGAATTTGCCATGCGAAAATGGAGGCATGCCGTTGGACAGGCTGGCATCGATCTGATGGATGGGGGTCTAAATTTGCTTGATTTACGGTTCGCGGATGACATTTTGATTTTTGCCCGCTCACGTCATGAGTTGGGACAATTGATCGATTCATTGATGATACATTTGGAGCAGGTAGGTTTGCTGTTGAATGCGGAGAAGACTGTGGTGCTAACAAATGAGGCGCAACCGCCTCCATTTCTAGCAACGGACAGTGGACTTCAACTTACAATCTTGCAGCGGAACGTCGGTCAGAAGTGGTTGGGTTGCATGTTGACAGCCGCAGGGACACAATTACAACACATCGATTTGGAATATCATCTGCAGCAAGCGTCGAAATCTTTTTACGCAAACCGGTGGATTTTACTGGACCGAAGTGTTTCCATTTCCAAACGCTTAAGATATTTCAATACCGTGGTTTCATCTGTCGCATGTTTTGGCAGCGGGCACAGGGCAATTTACAACTCCCAGCTGGCCACTTTGGATGTTCAATTTCGCAAATTATGCAGATCAATCGTTGGACCGCCGCCAGAAGTTGATTGGAATGCGGCTTGGAATGAGGTTCTTCATCTATGGAATGAACGGGTCAAAAATGTTATTGCAAATGCACACGTTGATACATGGTCTTACATCACATGCAAAAACTATTGGAATTTGGCCAGGCATGTTGCCGCTTTACCTGCAAATCGGTGGGTTCAACGCTTGCTATCGTGGCATCCTATTGGTACTCGTCGCGTGGGCCGTCCACGACATACTTGGGAATCCAAACTTCATGCGTATTGCAGGTACGCAAATTTGGGATCATGGAGAGAACTGGATGACGTCGTGTGGAACTCACATTTACCTTCATTTGTCAATTTCTGCCGCATGTAAATAGCAGTTGTGTACATATTGTGTTTTTGCGCCTGCGCCCTAAAACGGGCTCGCCACTGGCGTGCAGGCCTGACCTGACCTNGACATTGCAAAATTGCATCGACGTGAGCTTCGTGCATGGAAATCTTCAAGACTTCAACAGTTGCTAAACACGCGGAAAATGCTGCAGAAGGGCATCATGAATCAAATTTTGCATACGGGGAAAATATAATCGTCTTGGAATAAAACAATGTTCCAAATGCTTCCAAAAACGAAAAACGCACGAATCACCACGGACTTCCGGGCCCATTGCTAATATCAGACTCATGTACAAAACATTTGCATACTTGATCTTCGGGCGCAGCGCGGAGTTGTTGGAACATGTTCAGCCTGAAGAACAGCATGGTTTCAGAACGAACTGGGGGATCGAGGAGCATTTGCTGAGTGCAAATATGGTGATCGACAAAACATTGTTGGCCAACAGACTTGTGGATTCTTCATTTCGATTTATCGAAAGCATTTGACCGTGTGGACTGGGATGCTTTATGGCGCGGTTTGCGCTGACATGGGGTGTCAGCTCATGTTGTTTGGTTGTTGCAAGTGGTGTGTTCGAACCAGACGGGACAAATCACCGGACACTCGGATGTGAGCCGTAAATTTTGCATCAAGGCTGGCGTGCCACAAAAGTGCGTATTAAGCCCTCGCTTATTTGGTTCAATATTGCAATTGGCGATGGAAAAGTGGCGGTTTGATGTTTCAAACAATGGGTTGGAGTTAGGAGATGGTGGGCCACTTTTATTGGATCTTCGCTTTGCGGACGACATTTTGTTGTTTGCGGGATCTGCCGAACAACTTCGCTATATGCTTGATAAACTGGTGACTTTACTCGGGAAGGTCGGTCTCAAACTCAACGCAAAAACCAAGGCTTTGACAACTCAAGCCCAACCACCGAAGACATTGACGACCCGCGCTGGTTTGGAGATTGCAGTGTTGGACCAGTCGTCGTCCCATAAGTGGCTGGGCTGTATGTTGTCGACGGAAAACGCAGGGACACGACAGGACGATATTGACCACCGATTACAAAGTGCGGCCCGTGCATTCCATGTTCACAAATGGATTCTTTGTGACGAAAGGGTTTCAATGGCATTTCGCCTAAAATTTTTTGATGCTACGATTACATCGGTGGTTTGTTTTGCAGCTGGGCACCCCAAATTTTATACAACTGATCTTCGAAAACTTGACGCGCACTGCCGGAAATTGCTTCGACGTGTTGTGGGTCTGCCAGCTGACATTGATTGGAACCAGCCATGGCATACAATACTTCATGCATGGCACAGACGGATTGATCAACAATTGGAATAACATGGTTTCAAAATGTGGTCAATAAAATATTCATCCGAATATTGGAAATTTGCAAATTACGTTGCTTTACTTGATGACAATCGTTGGGTAAAACGCATCTTGCATTGGAACCCAGGAGGTGGGAGGGCTGGACGTCCATCTTTTCAATGGCAAACTCCACTACAAAATTTTTGCCGCTGACATCACTTGGGCACCTGGTCTGACATCGCCCGCAACACCGATCTCTAGTTCCAGTACCACGACGACTTCATTTCGTTTGTCCAAGCATGATGTTGTTTTCACTTCTTCATGTATAGATTGTACATACAATGCTGTTGCGTTTCACTTCCTGTGCCCTACATGGGCCGCCGTTCGGCATACAGGATCAAAGTCCAAAAAAATCTAAGTTGCCAACGACACATCAGTCAAGATCTATCAATTTGCATGAAATGCCCGTGAAGCTGCTTGAAGATGGAAATCAACGTCTGCATCATGGTACCCTCCAAGATGGAGCAAGCACCCGGGCCATTTGTGTGGAGAAGCACGGTCTGCAACATCCACTGTCACCCCACCACGAGTGCGTAACTGTTGTGGGGGTTCGGCCTGAGTTGTTAAAATCTTCGTGTTCTTCACATTTAATGTCAAACCTACTTCTGCAAGCGAAGCAACCAGCTCATCCAACAAAATGCGACTAAAAAATAATATTAAATATGAATATACCTGTAACATTCACCTTCGGCAACCAACACGATAAAGATCCAATAAAGTAGCTGACACTAGGCGAGACTAAGGACTAGCTGAGAATAAGATATAATAAGAATGCATGTTGGCAGGCTCTGGAAACAAAGTTCCGAAAACTACCATCATAGCCGAGGCGTCTATTCTATACTGACAAGTCTGCCATTTTAGACGTGCTGACAAGTTTGCCAACAAACAGATTCTCTGTGACAAGAAGGTTCGTCTCGCAATTCGGCTTGGATTCTTTGACCGGGTCATTACACCGGTTGCCCTTTTTGCTTTTGGCCATCGAACAATCCGCATGAGTGACTTGTACAAATTCGACGTAATTTATCGCAAAATGCTACGTATGATCGTCGGGCCGTCAAATTTCGTGGAATGGAACGCACCTTGGCATGATATCCTGCATCATTGGAATGAAAAGCCACTGGCACTCGCACAGCAACATGGATTGAACACTTGGTCTGAACAATGCCTCAAACATCACTGGAAATTTGCGATGCATGTTACGAATTTGCCCTCGAACCGGTGGGTCAAGCGAGTGTTGTTTGGGAATCCGGCTGGTGCACGAACTCGGGGGTACCCACGCCATGATTGGACTAGCAAGCTTGTAGCGTACACGCGATTTCAACAGTGGGGCCAGTGGCATAACCTTGCCCAGGATCCGGCGTTGTGGATGCAGTTGAGTGATGATTTTGCAAAGTTTTGCTCCACTCGCTGACGCTTTGGTCTCACATTGCCTGCGCCCCAAAGAGGGCTGCCTTCGGACATGCAGGCGCAAAGTCAAGTCAAAGTCGACGCGGCGGCCCTGGAAGACCCCCCATTCCAGACCCTTCCTAGTTGCAGGGACCCATATACGCCATTCATACACCGGCGGCCCCCCGGATGTGCATCGGGGGATGGGGCAGGTCGTCAGCTGAAGTTGGCGCCAAGGAGGGGTACCTGCGAAGAAATGCATGGCTGCATGCGCGAGCATAGCGCTCCACCGGTCAATGGATTGGCGCAAAATGCCTCGGGCGGTGGCGGGTTTGGTGTGGGCCAGAGGTCTAACGAATGTGGCATTTTCACCGCTCCAACATCCTCCGAAACAATAAGTCGGCATCGCAGGTCCTGGAGGAGTTCGGGGTGGGTTCGTTCCTTTTTCTTCCGCGTTTCCGTTAAGGCTGTGCCACGGTTTTGCCGTCCCTGCATGCGTGGTTGACCTGCTCGCGAGAGCAAAGAGAGAGAGAGAGAGAAAGAGGCAGAGAGATAAAGGGGTATTTCAAGTATTCCCTCCTTGGCTTCTTTCAGCTTCCAAATGCCGAGTTCAGCTCTCCACGTGTAGGTGGCACCATGTTCAGTTTCATGTAGGAGAAGTTCCAGCTCATCATACTTTTCCACTGATGCGACACACTTGTAGGTGAACGTGCAAACACACGCCGCGGCGCATCGTTTGTACACTTCAGAAACCCAAGTTTGTCTTGGACTGCTCCTCCGGCGAGGTGAGGTGAGTTGATGTTTTTCAAAATACATGCATTGCTTTGCAAAAACGCAAAACACAACCTCAGTATACCTCAGTAGTTGGCTAAATCTACGGCATTTGTTTCGTTCCAGAAACTGTGTGTGTGTGTGTTTGGCACTCGGCTAAGCCTGCCCGAAGATGGAGCGTAGACATCGAGCTTCAAAGGAATCCACTTTTTCGGATCTGAAACATGCTACCCACAGCATCACGGGCCAAAATTTTGAAAAACACCCCAGCTGATATGGCAAGGGTCTGGGGAGGTTCATTCGCAAGGACCAAGCATTCCAAGAGCAACCCAACCCGAAGCAGCTGCGTCTTTCCAGCTTCAACAGCAACGACGCAAGTCAAGGGATTCAGCTCTCCATTTTGTCATGGCCGAAGACGAAGCATACATCCTTGTCGCACACCTCGTGTGATATCAATTTTGTTGTGTTGCAAACCACGTCGTAAAGGTATTGAAATCGCGGAAGGACAATTGGTCCTCATGGTTTTCCCATGGTGTTCCTCTTTTCTTTCTTTATCATTTCGCAATGTTTTGTCAGGCTCAACCTGGCCTTCGTGTCACCATGACTTCGACGGAGGTTTCATGGAGAGTTTTGCGGGTGCCATGGTAGTGCCCAAGCAAAGATGAAGAACTGATCTTTTTCAAGCCCGGTATAAGAACTCTATTTGCTGCAAATCAATGTACATAAATCAGTCTCCTGCAATAACAACAATCAAACAGATGTTATGGAAAAACAATCATGTTTGCCGTCAATCGAATCCTTTGGGTGGGCGCCACGAAATCTATCGATCTTTGCCCCACTTGAAGTCAAAAGTTAACATCACCATTTGCAGTTAGCCTTTCGACCATTCACTCACAGGAACTTCACAAATTTTCACTTTCTGCACATTTTTCTGCAGTGCATCGCTGCAAGATTTCAGCACAAATGGATTGGAATTTACGTGGGAAGAGTTGGCTGGAAGGCGGAAGCGTCCCAACGGGACAACATGGGACAACATGGGACAACATGCATCATATTGCCGTTAATGACATGCAAACCTGGATTGGGAAATATGTTGCAAAGTGGCAAAGCCATATTTAACAAACGTTGTTTCTTTTTGTTTGGCGTCAATTGATGTTTCTGAATTGTGTAGGGCTGTCACTGCACAATAGAATCGCATTAATGTTTGGTTTGGCTTCTGCGGACGGGGGAAGCCAACCTACTGCCTTCGTGGCATGGTGACCGTTCATGGTTTCACAGCTTCACAAAGTGCTGATTTCCCAGAGAATTCATCAGTTCAACGCCTTGCTTTTTTTTTAAGGTGCAAATAGCATACAGATTGACAGATTGTGGCCATACCAAGTTTTTCTTCCTTGCACCTTTTGGTCAGTGGCAATTGGGGACATCTTGGACCGTCATGAGAAGGGACCCTTCTCAACGAACAAAAAAAGAATGTAAATGTATGTATGTAAATGATGTCAAAAGGCCTGGATTCAGGCAATGACTGATTCTAAAACAGTTCTAAAACAGATCACTCATTCTTGAATTCTTGAATGAGAATGATATATGACAATATGAGTTTTGAGTTTAATTTAATCATTCACATTGTCCTGTATTGATCCGGTTTCTTGTGCCCTCGGCCCTGCCCTTCACTTGCTTCAATCCATTTGTTCAGTGGCACAACCCTGTTTGGAGGAAGTGGTGGCGCACCATTTCGTTCATGAGCATCTACGGATGCGTTCCCCACCCTTGAGTTGTACAGCTTCTTATTTCACAAAACACCCCCCTTCCAACTTGCAGAATGCTACTTTGTTCTGCGGACCTGGATCCAGCTTCCGGTTTAAGGTAACTCTGCTCAGATCCCGCTGGACTTACCACTGCTTCCGTCGCCATGCCATCACGAATATTGACGAATATGTCGAATGCATGCTGCATACATCCCGCAATTTTATATATCTTTAATTCAATCTTGTTACGTTTTTCTTTGCTAGCAACTACTTGTCGCCATCTCGTCGCCATCCAAGACCGCATTCGCACCCAAGAAACCTCGCTTGGATCAAAGCCTTCGCACCGAAATGGTTGAAGCTGCACCTCGCCCAGTGGGTTCCGACGTGTTGAGTCCGCCCTTGGTTCTAGTTGGATCCGCAGCAAATGCTGGTTCTGTCCCGTCCCAGCTTCAAGCTGCGGCTGGTTTAGCGTCCCTGTCGTGCGTTATATACTCGTCGGTACAAACGAAGAATCCAATGCGTTCATAGGATAATTGGACACCTGCCTCGCGAATGTCCAATAGTCTTCTAAACACGCTTTGGCCCATGATACAAAGAATTGTGTGACGAATTGCAGTCAAATCAGAAAAGGCTGACTATACCTATCGTTCACTGAACAGCTGCTTTTGCTGGAGCTCCATTTCCGTTAAGCTATAATTTTCCATTAGGAGCCTGCCGCCTTGGCGTCGCGTCACGCCTCGATGAAGCCTTCAACCGGGGGAATGCTGTAAACTCTCGCGTGACCGGCGTTCCGTAGCTTTGCGATGGTTTCCCCGGGCCTTCCGAATCGTGTGAATCAGCACACCGGATCACATGCACGACGACCCTGCTGCATCATCCTTTTTGTCTCCTGAAATCGAAGTTGTCGAGCTCTGAATCCTGCAGCCCTGCTTTAAAAAAATGAACATGCCACAAATCATTAGTGTTAGCCATGTTTTCAATGTCAATGTCACTTTAAGCATGCTGTTTCAAGGCACACCCAAAAATTATCTTGCTAGACATACCACAGAGATGCAGGTAGTCAGAAGTCATGTTTCCATTTGCCAGGCTAACAAGCTTTGGTAGCCTATGACAGCCTACCCTGACATCGCTGGGATGCTGCTGAATCTTTATATTTGAAATTCATGGTTGAAGAATGACATCCACTTCCACAATGGTAAAAAAAGTGAAGCTAGTGAAGTGGTCTGTATACCAGAACACACAGTGAAAAGAAAACTCAAGTTGACAATTTTCGTAATTCTGAACAAACTCCTCATCAGCCAAAAATTCAAAAATCAAGACCATGTTTGTTCATATTGTTGATCCTATAGTCAGCCTGTGTGATCACAGGAGCTACCCAGCGGATTGCGGGCAGGATCAGATAAATACACTAGCAGAACAGCAAAATGGTGCTGGGGAGCGAGCTTTCGCCCCAGATTTTGCGGCAGAAGTTGGGTAAAAACACCAACAAATGGGAACCAACTCCCAGGAACCTTGCGCCTTGCACTGGCCCTTTTGTGTGGTCCGAATCATTGGAATCATAACATCGAATCTGTCCGATTCCAGTGCATCATGTTGATTGTAGACACCGTAGTTAGAGTTAGAGTTTCACCATGGGGGGCCAATCCAGAGCACGAAAAAGACACGTTCCTTTTCAAGGAACATATCTGACTCCAACCATGAAAGCTGGCATCATGGAGTGGCGTATAAGAAGCGCATGGTTTTCAGTTGGTTTAGTATGTCCTGGTACAAGCGTCGAGGACACATGGATATAAATGAGTTGCACTCCTAATGGGACATGTACTCATTGCGTATGATTGTACGGTTGTAGTGTAGAGTCAGTTTCAATGCGTACAGTACAACTTGCATTTGACACAGCAGCAAATCGCACAGTGTAATGCTCTGAACATAAATATCTCAAAACCCAGCCCAGCAAAATTGCTCCTTGTGTCATGTGTGGTCATCTCAATCTAATTGTCTCAAGAGATCCTTTTACACCCTCGAAAACTAACATCTCCCCTCCCCCCCCTGAAAAAAAGTTGTCATTTCAGAAAATGTCGTCTTCCAACCACTATTTTTTCAGGGAACACGGCGCGGGGCCAACAAAAAGCGCCCTTTTCGCCCCCCCGAAAATTCGCACCTCCGAATCCACGAAAGCATCATCTCCCTCCTTTCAGATTTTTCAGGTTGGTCTAGGTGTAGTTACACCAGGATTTTTCATAGGGAAAAACAGCTTTTGCGAAATCAAAATCTGGTGTTTTTTTAGGAAAAACGGCGCCAAATAAAAAAATGGCAACTTGCCATGAGTCATGAGTTTTTCCACCGAAAAATAACTGTCGACCAAATCACCTCGTCATCAATGCGGTGACGGAATTCTTCTGGAAGCCTTAGAAAGCTTGCAAACAAAGGACGTCTCTGGTGTCTCTGGAAGCACGCCGGTATCATGTTTGATACTCTTTCTCCCGTAATCATGGTTCAGAGGAAAATGGCTGTACTTAAAAGGTAACTACTATTTGAGATACAACAATTTTTTACTTCCATGATTATGGGAGGAAAGGTACATACTCTGTGATATCATTCTCATACACTCTATGATACTAGATAAAACTGAATCGAAATGATATCAATGATATCTGAATGTGATTGCAATACGGCGTACTAAAGCGTACTAATTATATAATAATTGATACCAAAAAGGGCAGTTTGCAATAGCCTATTTGCAGGAGTAGTTTCCGAACCGTCCCGTTGTAGACAGCACATGTTGAGATTTATTTTGAGATAGCTACTTACTAACTTACTGTATATAATGCTGCTATCGCCCAGACCTTGCAAAAGTCTGATATCGGAGGCTGGTTGATAGTTTATCTGCTCAATGAAGCAAAGGAATGGTGGTAGTCCAAGAGGGTCCTGTTCTTGCCCCGCAACTGCCATGACTTTTGTTGAGGATGCTGCTTCATTTCCGCTGACAGGTTGACGTACAGCAAATATCCCAGCGCCTTCATAGAGGTAAGGACCGTTGGACCGTTGCCAAGCTACCAGCTTTCGTTGGAAGATCAGAAAGTCAAGATGGAGAAACGAAATGGTGTTATTTTTGCTGTACCCTCCTGAAAACATATCTCCTCTCAAAGGTAGTTTTGAAGATGATGTTCCTTTTCCCGTTTGGTGGGATATGTGATTGTTCCCTGGAGGGTACTCAAGCAATAGAAGCAAATATATAGATGCAAATTTGCACCAGAAAGTTCCCCCCAATCACGTCGTCACCATAGTCACCCCGGAAGATTAATGGCTGGAACCTACAAATTCCACCATCACCCATGAAAAGAAAGGAAAATGATCTTCCAACCAAACCTCCATGGATTTATGTTCCAGCCGTTAATCTTCCAGCACGACTTGCCCAACCGGAACCCCCCCCAGCCGTGGTGGTGCCAAACAGAAAGGCAGCAACGATCCAAAAGTAGCGACGAGGCACACCTGGACGACATTTCCCATGGTTTGGACACCGTTTCGACATGGATGGATACGACACGATTTTTGGGGAAAACCACCAGAAATGGGTTGCATGAAAAACACCTGTGATTCATGGGATGTGAAAGCATATATTCACCATATATTACAAACATAAATTATCATCAACTGTGTGAACCAGGACTTCGCGAAACTTCCCACATTGTTCGGTTATATAAGTCATTTACAACAAACACATTGGACTGTATTTGTAGCTCCCGGTAGCAACATTGTGCCAGGGCCCAGGAAGAAACAGAATCATCTTTCTGTTGATCCTTCTTGGTGTTGCATATCTGTTTGCACTTCTTCATACCTACCCCTATACCTATGTTCAGCTCAGAGGCTCTTTGACCATCCATTCTGTTTTGGATGATTCATGATTCCTTCTATTTTTACTACCCCAGGATGGGCACTTTCCATGCATTTTTCATGGACCTGGGGGTCAAATGGGGTGCATTCCATGTGTTCATTTCATTTCATTGGCTTCGTTGGACTCTACCAGACTTACAGGTATGCCAGGTATCCCATCTTTCAGGTAGCAACTGTTGGGCAGTCCAAACATCCAAACCGCACAGGTTTTTGAGAAAGTCAGAAACCCTAAACCCACCAGCACCTACAGTGCTGACAACTGAGCCCTCTTCCATCACTTCCTCATCTTCACCCACTTCATCGTCCTGGAGCACCGGGAATCTAAGGCTACCCACAATGCCACCCTCCACCCAGGAAATAAGAGGCCTTTTCAAGGGGTTATTAACCATCATTGTCCCTTGATGATCACCATGATAAAACAGCAACTGATCAACACCCAGCTAGTATCAATCGGTTCAACAAGGGATCCTAAGAGATGGCTCATCAAAAAATCATCATCCTTGTGAGACCAGTGTCATTTCTCCATCCAAAAAGGAGAGGCATGGTGGCATGGACACCCACATTTCAAAAAACATTTCGGGTTCCACCCGCCGGTCGTTTTTTCCATCCACGGGTCCTTGCCAGTCACAGGGACATCAACCTTCCAGGCGTTGCCGGTGATAGGGTGAAGCTAGCCGGATGTTCAACCATCAACAGTCAGCGAGTTGGTGGTTTCAAGTTTCAACCACCCCATTTAGACAAATATGTTCGTCAAAATGGGTTCATCTTCCCCTATTTAAACAGGGGTGAAAAGACAACAACTTGTTTATAAACCACCGTCAACGGTCAGGAATGGGTTTTAAAAAGTCATCAGTACATCCTAAGTGAGTTCAAACATATTTGGTGAAAACAACATTGCCTCAGCGAAGGTGTACTCAATCATGAAGTCACTCTCATCTGACAGCTGTTCCATGGCCTGGGCACAGAAAAATGTTGGCAAATCCTATCATTGCATCAGACCCACAACCCCGCAACAACCGACTCTCCTGTGAACTGTGGACTGAATGACTGAAATGCATCTATTTCACAAAGCCATACATTAATGTACACAACGACAGGAGCAAAATTGCGCGTAAAACCACCTGCTCCTGTGCAGCAGAACTGTCGTCCAAAAGAACCTGCCATCCAAAATCCACTGGAAGTTTGAGTGTTCCATACTAATACTGTTGATGGAAGAAATCCTCCACCACTTGGGATGATTAAAACCCTGTAAATAATGGGATAAACTATCTATCAACTGGTGCAGGATTTCTTCCATCAACAGTACCATTGTGACCATGGTCAGGATTCAATAACACACTTGCGCCGCCTCACATGAGGCTGGGATAGTCCTATTTTCGGCTTGTGACTTCCACATAAAAGCACCAAAAATTGCTGAAGCAGCATTTTTTACCCAAACCTCAGTGAGCTCATCTGCCAGGGTGGCTGCCTTAAAGTCCTGGATTTTGGCAATTTCAAAACGAAAAAGTCCGGTCCGAAATCGGATTTGTTTCACAGGAATTATGATTTTTTTGTATAGAAAAATTATAAAAAATGCACTTTTTTGGGCTTGAGCCTGGATTCTATTCTTGCTGCTTGGGGATTCTTCTGGATTCTGATCAAGTGCTGGTGGTGGATGAGATATCGATCGTCCTCCGCAGGAACCAAGGCGCTACCCACCACAGAACGTCGTGCTCCAAAGTCCGGGGTGCTGTTCTGCCACGGGGCGGTGGTTGTTTGTTTGCTTCTTTTCTGGATGCATAAACAATTGCAAATAGCAGTCATGATGGAATACCTATTACTTGTCAATTTAAAAGATAGCTCTAACACTCTTGGAAGAACTCCTGCAACAGTTGATATGGTTTTTAGCACCATCTCATGTGGTTTTCTCGCCGGATTTCTTCCATCAACTTACCGACTTCCATGGCTTCCCATGGAACAGTGCTACATGGATCAATCACTCCCATAGGTTCGCCTGCGGAACGATGTCAGCTGAAGCATCTACCTAAAGCATCACCGGATATCTGGGCGGTTTTCACGCCGGGTTGATCCAGTTGTTCTAAGTCAACTGTTGAATCTTTTGGAAGTTTGTGTGCCAAAAAAACATGGGATACTGCCGAAAACAAACCAACGAAAGCTGGTCTGATTGAAAAGCCAGCTAAACCTTGCAAACCATAGGTACCAACAAAAAAATCGTAGGGGTGGAGGTGGAGTGCTCTCTGTGACAAGTCGTAGGCCTTGACGAAGCCTCAGACCCTATGGACGATGACGTTGCAGAGAGGCCCTAATCATCCCACCCCCAAAAACCTCGTGTAGATTGTATATACATATGTATATCTATATACATATATGATATATATGCATATTATATAGCATATTGTAACACCGCTCAACACCATCAATGTGATAATGATAGTTCTTACTCAAACGGAGTGTGAATGAACAAAGTATGTGTATGCTTAATTTCTCTCAGGCTACTTTGGCTTTACAATCTACTATGTCGTTTAGAAAAAGAAAAGGTTTATTGACATAAAAAAAAAGTGTGGTCATATTGAAATGTTAGCTACTGAATATGGGTCCAAAACACTAGATCTATAGTGTATATACGTATATACACTTTCTCTTTTACAATCTATAGAGGAAAAACCAAATGACTATGCTTGCTGAAAGAAAGTTTATGACTATGGGGCAATGACCTATATAATCTTTATTCTTTTACAAGATGCTTTTCAAAACAATACAACATATGAATATGATTGTTGAAAATATCAGTCAATGAATGTGGCAAAGTACTGTTGTAGATAAGGATCTTTATCTCTTACCATCTATATCGAAATCTACCTCATATAAATAAGGTAAAACCCCTTTTAACCTTATCTACTGTATTTTCGTTGGTTATATAAATACATTATAAATCACAATTGGGATATATAAATGAACCAACCCATCGGATGTTTTCATGTATCATTTTTGTATATGTCCCCCTCCTCGGTACCAGAGGCATAAACTGAGCTTCCAACATGAGTTGTTTCTTGGCCATCCTCCCCTTCAACGATTTTCCGCTTCATCGCTGAAGGTGGTGCCTCCCCAAAGGCCGGCCGGTGGAGGCAAGTGTCCACTGCGGTTCATTCATAGGGATCCTTACAAAAGGATTTGTTGTAAGTTGTCTCTGGCCTAGTGGAATCTAAAAAAAAAAACAAGGAATGATCACTGCTCAAGTAGTTTTTTGTAGCAATTTTCGCAGCAAACTGCAAAAATGGCCTTCTCTCCATAGTTCACTTGCATGGTAGTAGCGCCTCGACTCAAGGTGATGAACTGTGACTTTGATGGAAGCTCCCCTCGCACACATGAAACCAACGCCAATCTCAAACGCCTCCACCGGAGCCGGACCAAATATATTGCCTTAGACACACTTAAACATGGTTTTCTTAAGGCAGAAAGTAAATTCTCACCATGTTCTCAAAGCACAGCGGCTGTGATGTTGTTCATTGGTGCATTTTTTCGGCGTCTGCTGAATCCATGTGAATCCACAATCTGAAAAACCGAGAACCTTGCGTGTTTGTGTTCACTTTCCATTTGAATTTGCCTTGTTGCCTGGCATAGCGATCTGTCTTATGTTAGGGCCTTGCAATAAAGGTATCGGGAACATCAAATCACTGGTCCATAGTTTCTCAATGCATTTAAATGTCAAACCATTCAGGTCTGTAATCCAGCAAGATCTGAGGTGGGATGACGATTTCTGCACATTAGCAAGGCTAGCAAAAGATCCTATGTATGTTTGTAGAATACATCCATACATTACATATACATATCATTATATAATATGATATGTGTCGCCGTGAGGTTGAAACACAAAGATTGAGAGCGAGCCGTGAAACATAAAAATACAGCTGCTTCCCATCATGAGTTTCTCTTCCTTTACTTATATACTCACTTCCAAAAAAATTCAACAAAATATCATTCAAGCAGTGATTTTTTTTGCGTGGCAGTCGTTGTTTTTTGAAAAAAAAACATCTCCTCTTCAATCTCTCAGGGGTCATTATATTACCAACCCAAACAATGCATTGGGAAATCCCTGAAAATTACCATAGATTTGTATTGTTTGATTACCCCCAAATGGGAAGTATAATGACCCCTGTCTCTCTTCATATGTTTGTTTCCCAATCAGAAAAGGCAGTCGGGTGGACGCATCTGGTGCAGCTTGTACTGCTACCTTCTGAGCTGGCTTGGGTGCCTCATCTGCCATGAATGGAGGAAAGGTAGATTTGTGCAACGGCCGGACATCTTGTAGATTGCCGGAGAGTAACATCAAAATACGCGGAATAGTTTGCTCGACTCTAATATACTTCTGACATTTTACTCACTTTGAGTTGGAAATCAGGTGCCTTTGCTTTCTCCTTCTCTTCTTGGATGATTGCATTGCCGACTGCCTCACAAAATAAAATTTTCGCTCCACCAAAATGCAGCAGCCAAGAACCAACCGTGCCTCAAAGAGATTTTTGTACTTCTCGCCAGTTGGGCCTTCCAAACCAGTGACTCTGTCTGCTGACTTTGAAAAGAATGGCATGTGTTATCCCAAATGGTGTCCTCCAGCACCCAGTCGGCCCAGAGTTCGCATGACCTGCCAACGGATGCAAGCTCGCTTCTGGTGGAAAGAAAAGTCGCTGGTTAACTTTTTTTCAGGCAAGTCGCAAAATATAGATCCAAATAGATCCAAGCGATCTAAATATGCTAATCGAAATTCAAAATTGAAGGCTAGCATGGGCATGGTTCTCTGAATGAAACAAAGAAACACTAACCAACTGACGAATTATCGAACTATCTAGAACTAGGAAACCTATTTCTGTAACTAGTGAACGAACTGTTAAACCAACCAACCAAATAAGTAGTGATTGCTTGTTCTAGATAGTTTCTTACAAGTACTTAGTTAGTCAGTCAGCCAGACGAGAGTTGGTTGGCTGGTTGGTTTGTCTGTCTGTCAATCCCTTAAGGTAGCTAGTTAGGTAACTTAGGTACTTAATCGGGGAATTAGCTGAATGCTGAAAATTAGCCAACAGCCAATCGCCACCCCGAACCGCCATCCAGGACTGTTTGCATGATTTGAAGGTGTATATGCAGCATTATACTCGATAGTGACGAGCTGTTTGCAGGATTTCAGCTTACATGTACCTGCTATATAAAAGCAAACAAATGTAAGCAGAAGACTTATTCCAGAATGCATCTGACCATGCTATTTGTGTACATATATGTGATCATAGGTGTATATCATGGATTCATTCACTTTCAGTCCTGAGCCACGAATATCGGCTCACCGCTTCATGCCGAAACCCTCTCCATGTTGTTTCAAAAACAAAAAATCTCAGAAGGTCCATATATGAACCGTTCAAAAACCTCCCCAAAATAATTGTGGCCACTTCGGGATCTGATAGTCATCAGTTATATCTCCAAAACTTCATTCTAGAACTTCAAAAATCCCAAAAAAAATGCATGAAAAAACACGTGCTTTCACCGATGGCACCCCCAGTGCCTCGGTCATGTATCTCTTCCTGAACTCGCAGCCCTTGAGGACAATGCCTCTCTCGTTCAAGGCCTCAGGGGTACACACAACTAACCACCCAAATTTCTTTGGATGAAAAGTTGGTCATTTTGGGGGGCCAATTTTTTTGTCGCATGAGATGCCAAAGTTGTTGTTTACTGCCTGAGGTTGCCTCTGGTTTCCGTTATCAACCAACAAAGATATGAGTAAAAACAATGCAAAAATAATGCACGTCAAAGTCCAAACACAGTCCGAAAACATTTGAAAGAAAAATCACGTTCAAAAAAAAACAAATAAATCAACATCGAAAACTCAAAAAAAAAAAATCACCTCCACCCCCCCCCCCCCGTTTATGGCTGGTCAACCTAACCTAACATACAACCCCAACCCCCCCAAAAAAAAAATAAGAGGCCTTAGTAAGTAAGAAGCTTATTAACCATTGGTTTTCCCCCTCACGACGCAGAAGCGCCTCGCCAACCTTCTTTGTCACAAAGACGGCCGGCAGCTCAGGGACTTCGCCTTCAGCGCCTGAAAGGGTGGAGGATCCGCCGGGTTTTTTCGGTTTAAAATGGAAGAAACACAAAAAACCGGGATTTTTAAACGGGGTGAGTGGAATTTAATAATTGTTGTTGTTTATATATATTATGTTAAAGGTATGTGTATATAATAATATATATATATGTATATATAGTATACATTTATAATCCATTTATTACTTCATTCACCTATTCACTTGAAACTGGCCCTTTACTGAAAAAACATCTCGACTCTTGTCGACTCTGCTAAGCTCATGGCATGCAGCAAGTTTCTCCACTGACAGTGCCTGGCTATGCGAAACTAGAAACTGATGTCAATACATAGTCCCAGGATGTGCCAAGGATAAAACCCCTGCAAGGCAACCCTGGAAAGTAGATGGCGCAAAACTCCCATGATGTCTTGGTTTATCATGGCCCCGAAAACTAATCCACCTTTTGGGAGTGGCTGGCCATCTACTTTCACTACGGTGTAATAGCATGGGTTCCCAAAAAAATAAAGGTTTCTTCCAGCTGTTCTGTCCCCAGCCTGCTCGCATCGAATGATGAGGCCCGTAGCACCTTGTTTTTTTGCTTGTGCAGCTGCCTGGCAAACAAAAGAAAACTCAAGACTCAAAACACAAAATTTGAATAATTTTAATGCGTTTGGTTTTGTTAAGAGTTCATGGCAGTACGCTTTCATGTATACCCTCCCTGAAACTAACAGCAAAAGCAACTGAAGATTGATGATTGGAAGACTTTCTCCTTTCCTTTTGGGGCCCTCGGCCTATTTTCAGGGGCAAACTTGCTGTTAGTTCAGGTTTATCAAGGATCCTGCGACGGAAGTTGGAAGTAGTAAAACTCAGCTCCATGGCTATATGAGCCACCGAAAAAAACCCTCCTACTTTCCATTGAATCCTGGTTGGTTAATAGGGATCCTTGCAATAATTTTATTATAATCACGAACATAACTGGGTAGGATTTCATCCCCAACAACCCCCAAAAAACACCTTAACCGAAAACTTCCGCCTTTCGAAGGTCAACACCTTCATTGACGACTGCAACCCACCTCGGGGGGTCGATTTGGGGAGTTTCAACCGGCTACTGCTTGTGTGTGGATGTGTACGACTCAAATCGACTGAGTTGGCAACTCGGCTTTGCCTTCACCCGCAGCCTTTGGGGGCCATTCAAAAAAGAAAACAACATGTATAACCTACGTCCTAATCTGTCCTCCCCTCCAATCTGTTGTTTTTTCCAAACTCCACTCAACCCCACCCCCCAAATGATCAGTAAGAACCCCGGGGGAAGATAACTAGTTTAGTTTTGTTGGGTTCCTAAATACAAATAGATAGGAAACTTACATGAAAATCACACACAAGGACATCATGTAACATACTTCCAATTCACGATTCTTTGGAATAAACTAAACAAATCAAGTAATTTTACATCCTACCGTCCTAACAATTCATTACCCAAGTACTATCCCGTTCGAAATCTTCATTACCGCCTACCGCCGGTCACGGTCATCCAACCATAGCCTTGCTATGACCCCTGTTCCTGTTTTCAAACACCACCGGGCAAAGGGCGCCTTAGGAACCGTATAGCCACCTTGTTCACTGGCCACCACAACATGGCCTTTGAACTTGGACAACTCCTGGTTGAGTGACTCGGATGCGGATGCTCACATTTTCTTGGCACATTTCGGAGAGGCAAGATCTCAGGTTTTTTTTGAAATGCCATGAATGATACAGAATATACAATTTTAAGTACGTATATGTATACAATCAGTTGTACATATTTAAAGATAGATATAGATAGATTGTGGAGTCATATAATTCATCATATATCATTGAATTAATATACTTCAGGCATTTTCACTTATTCATTCATCTAGTACATAGCGAATTAATAAATCATATAATGAATTGCCTATATATATATATGTAAACATACGTACATATAATTCATTCTTTCATTGATTCATCTCTTCATTTACTTCTACAGGGCCCAAAGACACCCAAGTCCAGAAAGAACCCGTCAACCTGGGCTGTCGATGGCTATCCCAAGCTCGGTATCATTAGAAGACTAGGTCCGATGGAAATTGGAAAAGTGCAAGCTGGCCGATGTAGAATTGCTGAAACTCACGGTGTATATCTGTATATTCCCCCCAAAAGTCGTCACCCTTGGGACTTGCTTATTTTCAGAAAATGATCCGGGATGTAATTAGACAATTACCGGTACCCCTGTAATTTAACCATCTAACCCGAAGCACCCCACTTCGTCCCAGGCTTCAGTTCGGTGTCCTCATCATGAGTCCAACTGGAAGACATTGCATCGTGATGCTTGAAATCCGACCTTGGGGGACTCAAATTGGTGATTGAAATTGATCCCAAAATCAGATTGAAAATGCAACCTTGACTATGATATCTTCCTTTCCATAACACAAACATACATATATCATATACGTTGAGGGAAACAAAAGAAGGAAGGCTGAAGCCACTTTCAAAAGCGCCTTGGCCGCCATTCACTGCACACTTTGGATGCTCAAAAGAAATCTATCCAAAAACAACCGCCGATAAAAAACAACCAGCTTCCAAAGGGCTTGTTCCACAGAGGGGCGACCAAGAGGTCCACATCACCCTGGCACGAGCAAATTCCACATGGGTGCAGGAGGATGATTGTTCATAGAGGGGTCAATGTGTTAGCAACCCAAACAATGCACCATTAGAAGTATAAGGGAAATCCCCCCAAATTTGCTGTACATGCTCGCATGAAGCTTGATCCCCACAAAATGGGTATAATTTATAATGACCCTTGTCATAACTCACCAGAAAAATAGGTGCCATGCAAGAAAAACACCCCCGTCATTTTCCACCAATGCACTCAGAACTCGGGGTGATGATGTGGGGAGGTGTCTTTATTGGGGGTCGATATATCCAATATGAACCCATTGCGAGGCAAAGAATACTACATGTGACTTCAGGAAAACTCTCCTGCAGCAACTTTCTTGGCATCTTGTTCTGTTATAAATGTAAAGGCAAGAAATTTTGCTGCTGGGGGAAGGGATATAAAAATTGGACAAGGTACGGGCCTGGAAGAGAGCATTGCCTAAAGGAGTCAGTAGCTGATTGACAGAGCCAGCCTGATCTCAACATGAATCTCACAAATGCCAAGCAACATAAAGCTCATAATGATGTGAGGAAATGTGAGGGAATATGCTACACAAGCATTTTCAACTTTCAAAAATCATCAGCAACTCAATCAACATATTTGTCAATACAGCTGGCTGCTTACCAAGCAAATTCTGCCTCCATGATGAAGCCAATCTCCCTGTCTGTTGCCTCGGGGTGGCTCAAGTGGGACTGCGCATTATGAGTCGGCCCTCAGCAAACACCATTTCTGTGGTCTGGACCTTGCCATCTGCTGTGATACCACCATTCATATTGACCTGTGAAAACATAACCGGCTGCCCCCAAGGGTATTGAGGTGAAACCACCTTGATTCCAAAATTTCAAAAACACACATGGCTTTGAAACTGATGCAGTGATATGTAGTATGATTTTTTTGTTGGATACCAAGCCCTCACATTTTGGAATATTTTTTTCACTTCTTTTTTATGTGCTTGTATGAACCAACCCAACAAGAGGAATACAACGTAAACCTATCCAGACAAATGAAGAGAAAGACATGGAGAAAAAAGACAAAAACTGCTACTAATCCTACAAGATGGGCCCCTACCAGTTTTTAATGGGGGTATAACCCCTATGAGTAGGATTATGACCCCAGTTACCCAGTTATAAGGCCATTTATAGTGGTTACAACCCCATTTAGAACTAGATCCGGAGGCCCATCTTTCAGCAGCTAGCATGAGACCCCAATTTGTTTCAGTCGCTGTTTGGAACTCGTTGAGTCCATCCAAAACGCATGCGCGCCTTCAAGTACTGCAAAGCATCGGCTGCTCCCGTACTGCAGGTGAATCAGTTTCAACTCATCAATGTCGTCTGAAAAATGCTGCAACAATGGGACCTTACTGTGGAGATCTCCAAGGTGTCTTTCTCTTTTGGGAAATACTTTTTGCAACGTGTAAAAATTTGGATCATACATATGATGAGTCCAGGGTTTCCAATCATTTTGGGAAACATCTTCTTTTCAAGTGTTTTAAATTGCATTCAGGCCATGTTGCTACGACTCCCGTTTCCTCGCCTGTCGTATGGCTTCAAACAAATATTGGCTCCTTTACCTGTCGATCGGAGATCGTCGATGTACTGAAAACCATGTGAAAACGATGTTTCCTTTAAAAGGCTAAACACAAGTGCTCATGGTTTCCTACGTTTCCATCGAAATCAATGAAAATGTATGATAATGTATATAATGTAAGACAATGCATGAAAAATGAAAATGTGTCAAGTGATTTGCCTTTTGCTAATCTTAGACCTCTGAGTGGTTCGTAGAACAATCTGGGTTCAAAACGAATAGTCAAATCATGCAGATCCACCTGCCAAAACAAGCCACCAGCTCATCTTGGTCAAAAAGTGTGAGTCATTCATCTTTATACGATTTGCATCGATTTACTGATTTACCCTCCCTGAAACAAGAAGTTGCCATGCTTCTTCATGAAGATACATAGGAATCTCCGCTGTGTTGGTTTGTGGTTGAAGGCGCTTCGCCAATGAACAAGCAAACTCCATGGTGATTCTCAAAAAAAGGCCCGTCTTCACAACGATCTCGTAACATTTCGCTGAAGCCCCAATGAAATTGTTGCCTGGTACTTCAACCTGTTGTCTCAACGCTCCCGTTGATGCTATCCATTTAGTTGGGTTTCAAAGCATGCCACGACTGACTGGTCCCATGCCAACACGCTCAATGATGAACCTGACAAGTTGACAGCAAACCCGTCGACACACCTAGTGCAACCTGAGATGGTTTACTACCTTTGCCTGAGCATTGAAAACAATCCTACATCGCACACCCTTCAATCCCAAGAACATCAAGTCAATCGAGGACAACATGGTCTATTCAGGGTGGCGCGCCCTGAAGATCTAAGCTGTTGTAAGCTTAGTGAAATGTTCTTGATGTATTTCTATGTACATATTCCTTTTCACCAGCTTTAATCTAGTACTGGAAGTAAATCAAAATCCTTTACCACCTCACTGATATCATTCAAAGAAAATATTACAGTATATCAGTAGCCATTAAGAATAACTGCAGATCCAATCCTGGATGTTTTTCAGTCCCCCCAATCCTTAAAAAATTCCCTGAGCTTGCTGACTCTTGCACACCGCCAGAGGAACTACCTCGGATCAAGCGATTTCTCCCGGGACCCTCCAATTATGGGACCCCCATTGGGCCATCCCAATCCAGAATGCCTTGGAAATTATGTACCCAATGGGAAGCAGGGAAGCGGACATGGGGCGTTTTTTGTGGGGATCCCATCGGACTTGGAGGTTTCTGGAAACATTCCTTCAAACTCCCCTTGCTGAGCCTGCAAATCTGAGCCTTTGACTGGATGGCATGTTCTCTGGGACGGCACTGACCAGCGAGAAGAGATTTTCACACCAACGAAGCTCTGCTCGGAGTTTTTCAAATGGTACAATGAACTAACTTGGACTTCAAACAAAAATATTGCAAACCAAACATGTACAATGAATCACAAATATTCCAAACACGCAGCAAATCGGGAAGTATGGATATCTATAACTCTATGATTTCAATCCTGTATATATGACACATAATCGCATATTTGAATATCCTCCTGATAAACTCACAAAATCCAAAAATTCCTTTTTCCAAATGGTAAGACATGTCTAAGTGGTGGTTTCAACCCATTCTAAAATATGATAGAGTCAAATTGGATCATTTCTCCACATATGTAAAATATAGAAAATCTTTTAAAAAAATATCTTTGAAACCACCAAGCCGCGTTTGAAACCTCTTAGAGTTCCCCTTCAAAAAATCTCATCTTCATATCATCTTCTACCTTTTTTGGGGTGGACCCACCCGGGGTGGACCTCGAAAGCTCTGCTGTAGGATTTCCAGCATGACACACGCGGCTCCCAGAATCCACCTTTTCACTCACCGACCAACGGGTCACGTGATGGACCCTAACGAGATGGACTAACCCCCCCCAAAAAAAAAAC